>CM043117.1:43135290-43357135 GCA_023701765.1 Hylyphantes graminicola | reverse complement strand
CGAAAGCAACAATCTTTTGAGGAGACACTTCATACATTATCTGATCTTCTTATGACATAGCAACTTATAAAAGCATTAAGATAGTGAGTTATTTCAAGGGGCAAATGTACTTTCATAAATAGAAGTTATACATAAAGTTACATAAGCATCACATTGTCCACAACGTTTACAATTACTCAAGTACTATATTTTTAAACAAACATATTTTGGCAGAAGTGACTGAAATTCAACTGTTAGCCGAAAATATTTATATTCACTCAGTTTATATGATCTGGGAGTGAAGTCATTATTGCGATAAAAAAAATATGTATATTTTTCAATAAATTTACATTTTAACAATTTAAACGAATTTAAATAAAAAAATTAATAATATTAGATTTGAAATTTCTATTTTTTTTTATTTTGTCAAAAAGTATTATTCAGAATCTGTTCAATGAGTGTTCATGTTTTATTTTCATATTTTAGTTAAAGTAGTAAAAAGTGCAGTACACTCATGAAAAATATCTGCCGTATGACTAATTAAAATTGACTTATTTGTCAATGATAAATATAATTTTTTTGAAGGAATATTTCGTTTTAGAATAAACATGAAATATAACTTACCTTTGTAGCAATGAAGTCATTCGAACTCTAATAAATAATATTAAACAGTTTCTTATTAAGATTATTTGTTTTGATACTAATTATGTTCGACACAATTGATTATTCATTAAGCATAACTGTGGAAATGTAAGTCAAGTACACATTTAAAATAGGTTTTCTTTGTAACGAAGCATCTTGACATATTTTTTATGAAAATTATATTGAGCTTTTTTAATGGTCAAAGCTTTCTATATTTTATGAAATAGTAGTAAGAAGTTATGTTTTGGTAGGTAAGGGCTCAATAAATTTATATGCTCACTAAAATTCAAAAAATAACTTTTATCAACTTATTCATTTCAGTAAGTGAAAGAGCTTTCATACAAAAACTATTAAAACAAATTCCTTGTCATTTGTTTCGTATCCTCCATAATAAAAAATATTTTTTCAAATTTTTAATGAATAAACAGATACTGGTTTAAATTCCGATTTAAAACCCCTATTTTTAACCAGAACTATTTAATTTCGTTAAAGTGAACACTACTAATGAACCCTTGCTATGAAGATTTAAGAGCACAAATTATATAGACTTCAGATGAAAAATTTTGAAGTTGGATTAAATTTGGATATCGTGTATTTAAAAAATAATTTAAGTGTAATAAAGTAGTATAATAATTTAAATAAAGAATAACGTAGTAGGATAATTTAAATAGAATAACGTTAAGTACAGATAAAAGTAATGAGTAAAAATAAAGACAAACATAATCGGTTTGATTTGCTTTGGATGCAAGTTCTATAGCAAAGTTCTGATTGACAAATCTTCGATACTAATCCTTTTGAAATTGAATACAAATAATCCATATTCATTAAAAATATGCATTTTGTTACCACCCCCATTAGTCCAGGCAACGAAGAGTTCTAGAGGGAAAGTTTTGGAACACAATTTTTGACTTCATAACTTTGTTTAGACTAGTTAGGAGGTAAACATATCAAAAGTTCCCGCCCCTAGCCCCTGTGCTAAAGGGGGGAGGGGGTTGAATGTCCCATTTTTCGGTTTTTCGCTTATATCTCGAAAACTATGCGTTCTAGCGATATAGTTGAAATACACAAAATGAAAGCTGATTAAATTTGCTACACGCTGCACCCCTCAAGTGTTTTAATATCTTGTATAGTTTTTGAGATATCCGCTCTTGAAAGTCAGTAATTTTGGAAAAAACACTTCTCCCCCCACATTTTTCCTCTTTTTTGACCGGATAATTCTTCAATAATGCACCGAAACACTTAATTTTGGCCCTAGAGTGGTAGAGAATTTAATTCTTTTCAATAATATATCTTATTTTACGATTTTATCTATTTTCCTTCACATTTTAAAGCGGTTTCAGTGTTGAGGGAAGATTGTACATGCAGTCCCATAGAGCTAATGCATAACTTTTGAAATCGCAACTGATGCAAAAGTATTTATTTGCCATGTTATTCCATTTTCACAAGGTATTAGAATCATCATAACATCAATTTAACACAAAATTGAAAAGAAAATACCATCCGGTTATTTAATTATTAATTAATAAAGTTTTAAATTAGTGGCGCCATCTGCTGTATATTTTTGACATTTTTAAATTTCAAAACTATATAATTAAATAACTAAACAACATTTTCGTTTCGAATTTATGTCATTTCAATGTTACGTTGATTCCCTTACCTGGGCAAAAAGGGCTAACATGGCAAAGCATTACATCTGCGGAAGTTGTTATTCCAAAACTATTGCATTAGCTCTATGGGCTGACAATCCCTCTTATGTACACTTATTCTATACTGAACGTCTAAATAACACTGATACTCATTTTGTAGGCACGTTGTTATTTTAATATTTTATCTATTTCATTTCTTTCCTCGAACCCAGAGGAAAAAACGGTCAGATGATCCCCCTGTTCTTCTTTTTCTTCGGAGTCAACTTGAGAGACCCAATTGAGGCTAGTCCCCTGGGAATTTTGGCATTCTGATGAACGTTTGAGACTTGATTTTTTACAACTACAGTTTGAGCTGGCACGGACTTTCATGTATCTGCAGAACATGATTTTCAGAATATCGTCAGTTGCTGCTGCTAACTCACTGTGTACTTTGACCATCAGGCAGTTATTCTCAATCTTCCAATCATACACCTGAGGAGGCAGGTCATTTCCCAGCCACAGCTCATCTTGGTGTAATATTCAGAGGAAATACTGTTTTACTGCTTCCTCGGTGGGAAGAAGACGATATATCAGACTTGATGGTGGCCCCGAATTTCAAGAATGAATTATACCTGGGGAAGGCCTCTTTCGTTGGAGCCCCATAACACCTCAAGATGCAGGTATTGCCTGCCTTTTGTAATTGATAGGTGGTTAAGGAAGGGTATGAAAAGACGGCTGCTGCTTTCTGAACCTCTGACGACTTCGTACACAACTTCGCAAATGCAATCCTGCTTTTTCGAAATACGAAAGATGTAGTGTCGCATAATGTGTTTACAAAAATTGCACGTCCTAAACCCAGTTGCTGAAGATCTTGGGATGAGAATAAAAAAATCCTTTGTCTTCCCGCGACCAGGCTTTATGAAACTGATGTCCTTATGCGCATCAGCTGTAGCCATCAAGAGGACTGTGAGGTTGACACAAAATATTAAAGTATAACAACGTGCCTGTAAAATAAGTATCTGCGTTGTTTCCGACATTATAACAGCCGTATGCCGTATCCACTATCAGAACGTCCACATCACTTTCTGCTCGAAGGGTCCTACATCCAATTGTCCTCAAGCTACACCTTAAGTATGTTGATGAGACTATTTTATTTAAATTTTTCGACAGAAAATCATCTTCTTTGACGTTTATCTTGGTGTCTTCAGTGAAAAGGATACCAACCGAATTCTTGATTCGATAGAGCTTATGCTCGTCCCAGTGCACAGTGGGCTAGCAGCAGCACCTGACGATGTTCTGAAAATTATGTTCGGACGATGCAAGAAAGACTGTGTCAGCTCAAGTATAGCAGCAAAAATGGCAAGCCTCAAAGGTCCCAAAGCATGCCAAACTTACCATTGGAACAGCGCCAATTGGGTCCCTCGAATTGACTCCGAAGATGAAGAACAGGAATAGCATCTGACCGTTTTCCCACTGGGGTTTGACGAATGAAATTAAATAGATAACATATTAAAGTAACAACGTGCTTACAAAATGAGTATCAGTGTTATTTAGACGTTCAGTATAGAATAAGGGTACATTGGAGGTGTTGTCAGTCCCATAGAGCTAATGCATTAGTTTTGGAATAACAACTTAAACAGATGTATTGCTTTGCCTTGTTAGCCCTTTTTGCCCAGGTACGGGAATCAACATAAAATCGAAATGAAACAAATTTGAAACGAAAATATTATCTAGTTATTTAGTTATATATTTTTGAAATTTTAAAATGGCAAACATATACAGCAGATGGCGCCACTGTTTTAAAACTTTATTAATTAATAATTAAATAACCGGATGGTATTTTCTTTTCAATTTTGTGCTAAATTGATGTAATGATGATTCTAATACCTTGTGAAAATGGAATAACACGGCAAATAAATTCTTTTGCATCAGTTGCGATTTCAAAAGTTATGCATTAGCTCTATGGGACTGCATGTACAATCTTCCCTCAACACTGAAACCGCTTTAAAATGTGAAGGAAAATAGATAAAATCGTAAAATAAGATATATTATTGCAAAGAATTAAATTCTCTACCACTCTAGGGCCAAAATTAAGTGTTTCGGTGCATTATTGAAGAATTATCCGGTCAAAAAAGAGGAAAAATGTGGGGGGAGAAGAGTTTTTTCCAAAATTACTGACTTTCAAGAGCGGATATCTCAAAAACTATACAAGATATTAAAACACTTGAGGGGTGCAGCGTGTAGCAAATTTAATCAGCTTTCATTTTGTGTATTTCAACAATATCGCTAGAACGCATAGTTTTCGAGATATAAGCGAAAAACCGAAAAATGGGACATTCAACCCCCTCCCCCCTTTAGCACAGGGGCTAGGGGCGGGGACTTTTGATATGTTTATCTCCTAACTAGTCTAAACAAAGTTATGAAGTCAAAAATTGTGTTCCAAAACTTTCCCTCTAGACCCTTTTTTCAGCCTTCGTTGCCTGGACTACATCTTATCGGTTTACATTAAAAAAAAAGTAATAGCTGTATTAAAAAAGATTATGCGGTGGCACGTATGGTGAAATTCTATTGCTCTTTCCCGTTTTTCGTTTTCTTCCTTTTGGGGTTTTCCCTTTTCCCTTTATTTTGTATGATGGGGAATTTTGTAGGAAACCATTGATAACATTGAAAGCACTTCGCAAAAAATACTTAATTGATGCCTAAAAAACAAAGTAATATTTAAAATGCATGCTAGTAATTCATCAATATAAACCGCAAAATGCTAGTAATTCGCCATTTTTAAAGTTTAGGTTGATAAACAAAAATGGATTAACAACTTTATTTATGAATCAGGCTACACATAAGCATTGACTAAGAATGGAAACAATAAGGGTGCTCAATGACTATGTAATTAATTACAAAAATACCCAGAAAAACCTGTCACACAATCAATGTTTACAATCAAATAACATTTGGAAGTCTGTTTCTACCAAAAGTTCGAGGTTCAAGTGAAAATGGGTTTGTGTGGTATTGTACTTTCCCGTAGATCAAATGTCAGAACGACCCGCGGTTAAATGTTCACTTTCCCACCTGCAACCGTTTCTCAGAGTGGTTTGTTACAAGTGGAACTAACACTTTTTGAAAGATGTAAAACTTAATTCTGTATTGAAACCCATTTGTACTAACAACCCATATCTGTGTTAAAACTATTAAGCTCATGTCTCCCATTATTGAATTTATTTATTTTTTCCTTACAAGTATAGTTAAGATTCAACACATTTATATGTTCTCATTTGAATAAGTCATTTAAAATTCATGGCTTTTATTAGTAATTTTTTTTCGAAAAAACTCAACAAAAGCTATTGTGTTTCTTTTAATTAAGCAAAATTGTCACTTTTTTTCATTAGGAAAAGACCACTCTAAAAAATATTAATTCTAGTAACAAAGTTGAGGAAAACCAACAAGGGTTAAAAAAAATTATTTCAAGTATTTTTCAGAATTTTTTTTTTTACATTTTAGATGGCAAGTTCACGGTGTGAGACCGTATATATCGTATTTTCTTTCTGAATGAAGATTTAGCAAAAATTTAAACTAAAAAATGCGAATAAAATGCTCGAAGTATGCGAATCTCTGTTTTAATAATAGCCTTTAACCCTTTCAGTCCCAGTGATGCCATTTGGAATCATCACTTTCAATATTTTTTTCCCGAATGTTTATGTCCCGTTATGACACCCAAACACACATCATTCGATTCTTCATACTTTGTTCTAGTAGACAATATTTTACATTAATCTAAATAGAAGTCAGAACTGCTATTTTTTTATTTAGAAAATAGCTAACAAGCGTTTCACCTGATTTTTGAAAAGTTCACTTCAGTTCCATATATTTAAAACACAATTTAAACTATTGTGGTTAAAATAATGAATAAATTTTTTTTTTAATAATATGGTCAGATACCTTAAAATATATAACTCGAAGTGTTTTTAGGTAATATATATTTTTTTATTTTGTTATTTTCCACAGTTAAAAAAATTTGGCATTATTTCAAAAACCATATGAAAAAAAAAATTATGATTTTTTTTTCTTATGGAATTCTTATTTTTGACCTAAAAAAAGTTTATTTTGTGAAGATCAGATGTTTCTGTAGTGTAGTATATTTTTGGGACTGAAAGGGTTGAACTCAGTCTCTTTCATTCGGGTGTCAGTTGCAGTTGTGTCAGAGTGAAGGAGAGAAGTTCTGGTTTTAGGTGCATCACGAGTAATAATCCTCGTTCCGATTTAGAAACCGTGACCCGTCTTCCTTTCTCGAACAATGAAGATGTTCAAGAAAAAGGAAATGGTCGCTTTTAAGCTAAAAAAGCTACTGAAGACAAACTCTGTTATTCCTAAAACGGTTTCCATTCCAAAAATTGTTTTTCTGTTCGACTGTTAAAAATGTGGCGCTTGATTTCACCAAAAATATAGTTCCCAGTATCTGTGGTTTATTAGGTGAACCACTTATAAGGAGTTTGTTTCCAAAATCTGAAAAATGGTTCAACCGATTACCAAAAATATGGTGAAACATTTCACCACATAGTCGTTGAAGGTACTAGAAACCATTATTATGCTAAAATTAAGCACGAAATTTTTAACAGTGTGGAACACCAATGGAATAGGATTTTATTTACTATAACCATTTCCTTTCTCTTTTATTTTAATGGGAATGTTTCTTATGATGCCAAGCTCTCCGAACTGCGTGTTCATTGGTTGTTTTGTTTTCTTTGACAAAGTGTTGAAACAAGCTCATCGGTTTCTAATAGCGTCATGCGGATCCGAGCTGTGATTTCATTGGGTGTTTTGTTTTATTTGACAAAGTGTTGAAACAAGCTCATTGCTTTTAAGTAAGAAACACATTTAAATAAAAGCTTATAATGAATTATGGTTACCTCTGTACGAATTCTTACAACCGTTAGATTTTATAATTTCTTAACGTAATAAATATTTTTACTAAATGAAGTTTTACACTATAATATATTCGGTTTTAATATGATTAATTTAAAAACAATTATACTAAAACATTTTTACAAAGTGATAATATTTTTTTGTTTTATTAAAATATAAATTATTGAGTTAAGCTAAACTTAAAGCTTAATCTAAACAAATTTATCAAAGCTGGAAAAATTAGAAAATCCAAATCTGACGTTTATGACTTAGTAGACTATTAATTTTCAAATAACTTCATCAACGTATTTTAAAGACTACATTCTCATGGTAAATATATATTAGGCATAGCTTATCTCTAACCAGATGCAAAAACCACTTAATCTAGGCCTCGAAATTATTTTAATTTATTCACTTAATTAATAGGCAACACTTTATTTTGAGCTTTAACTTTTCATTCTCGAGTTTCGCCATGATTTAGATGCGTTTTTAGGAGAACTATGCTTAAATAAAAAAGTTTAATTCATTGGATGATATTTATAAGGATTTTATGGTAATAAATTTTCCCCAGCCTTTTTATTAGTTAGAATTTTAACCATCTTTAATCTCTTTTTTTAGCTTAATTGGAAAATAGCATGTTCATATTCGTTTTTTTTTTAAATTTAAAATTAGTGTTTCTACTTATATGTTTCTTAAGTTATAAAAGTAGAAATGTTATACTTAAGTCTAATGAAAGCTTATCGTAAATTTGTAAAATTAAGAGTTGAAGCTCTAAAAAAAAATCTTCAAAACCTTCTGAAATATTTACAGTTGATTAGGATTATTTTTCACAGCACGCCCCTGGCTCGCTATCGTTCACCAACCCTTGGAACTTCTTGGGCATAATATATTTTGCTACTTTGTTTATGAGTTGACCCTGTCCATTTTCCTTCATCGTTAAAAATTTTTAATCGTATTAAAATATTTAAAATAATATTAATCATTAATTAGGGACTCATTTCTTAAATTATTTATAGGGCTTCCAGAAATTTGGTAGCCGTATAAGAGAATTATATATATATACTTTTTACATTATCGAAATTTTGAGTAAAGTTGACCGAAAAAAGTATTTTCATTTTCACTTATAAATAACTCCTATAATTAACGCTTATTAACTGTTTTACATAAGTAAGTGTATAACAGAAAGAAAATGTTCTCAAAAGGGAGCAGAAACGTAGCATTTTCAATACAGCGATGGGTACATAGAGTTGATGGGTAAGATTTCTTGCAAAACACTGAGTGACTGAGTCCCATTTGACAGAAAATACCGGATATGTTTTCAGGGTCGAACCCCTCCCACTCACCGTGATAGATCATGAAAAAGTTAGTTGTCTTCACTTTTGTGGTATCTTAATTAATTATAAGGTAATGAAAAAACATATACATTTTAAATAGGGTTTTTACTATTTCTGTATATTGTTGTTCGTTGCTTCTTCGGTTTATAATATAGATTTGAATGAAATGCTTTGCTCGTATGATATTTACATGTTAGACACACTGAAGAGCCAAAATAACTAGTAAAGGCATTGCTTACTTACTTAATTAGTCCTCTTCGTGCCATGTGGCACATAAGGCCCTAAGCTTTTCACGCAAACTCCGGCGATTTTGCGCAGCAGCTCTTGCTTCTGCTTCGCCCATCCAGCCAGGCATTTTGGATTTTCACTTACGACAATTTCACGAGTGTACCATGAATATGGATAATCCAGTAAAACATTAAAACTACAACACAGCTTAGGCTTAAAAAAGATCATGCAAAAACGGATCATCGACGACAGACGATAATAGCGAGGGTACGTGATATATATACGGCTCCAGAAGCCCATATCAGTGAATATAGTCATTAAATGGTTAACTAGTCGACAGTACGCCATAGAATCGACATAGACGTTTATCACATTTAATTATTAGTTGTCAAAGGACCCTGCGTTGCACGATGTTTTTAAGGTCCAATATATGTCGTACATTTAATGTTTTACTGGCTTATCCATATTCATGGTACATTCGTGAAATTGTCGTAAGTGAAAATCCTAAATTCATTTCCACCTCGGAGATGAAAGGATATGGAATTCCATTTCTCAACCCCCGATACTTCAAAATCCCTTCACTTTTCATAACCAGTCATGATAGCAGCTGAGCATAGCGACGAATTTCGATTGGTTTTTTACACCATTATTCGCATATGTATAATTATACCAGTTATTTCGGCTCTTCAGTGTATATAAGCAAAAATGCATGCTTAAACAAAGAAATTGCAAACTACCAAGATTAAAATTATAATGCAACTAAATTTATTGACACCACCTTTAAAATATCGTACTTAACAATGATATACAGGTGAAATTGGTTGCTTCAAAGAAGATAATGCTTACAAATATGAAAGTTTTAATTAAAAATTTATTCCACACATTTTTTTTATGAAAAGCTGTCACTTTTGAAATCCAGAGGGAATTTTGCAATGATCAAAAAATATAATTAAGAAACTATGAAAAAATCATATGTGAATAACATGTTTAAAAAAAAGCCCTTACACAAAAAGTTGAAATTCTAGAAACACTTAATCGGTTTACCATATCATCCTTTAAATTCATCAAAACATATTATAACATGCTGTATGCCTATCCAAAAGTTTGATGAAAACTACTTTGTTATTACCAAAAACTTGTTTAGTATATTATGAAGATGGATTGTAGTGTTTGTAATGGAAAAATCGTGATTTAGAAGTAAGAAAAATACTTTAGTGTTTGTTAGATTTTTATTATATTTAAACATGCACACATAGCATCTTATTTTTCAGAGAATACGATTAAATATCTCATTTTTATCGCATTATTAAGGGAGAAAATTTAATTGGCTATTTTAAAGTACTTTTTTATGTTTTATTTTCACCTCTTTCATAATTATTCTTTCAATGTAATTTTTGGATTACAAATAATTGACATTAACACTGAAATAAAACAAAATGTCTATTTTAAACTCAAAGACTGGATAATCAATTTCAACGTTACAGAATGTTAATTTTGCCAACTCATTAATTGGTATTTGAATATTAAAACCAATGCTTTTGACAAGTATTATAATACATTTCTGTTAAAAAAACCTTTTTAATCATGAAAAATATTCATCGTATTGCTTTTTTAACGCGGAGAATTCTGGGCCTGATCATCATTTTATTTTTGCAATCACTGTTTTTTTAAAACTGAGATGTCGAACAAAATACAGACAGCTTTTAATGAAATTTGAATCGATTGACCTATATGAAAAATCTAATTGATTTTGACGTATTGGATCGATCTTATGAAGCCCTTGGAAATTGAAAGGAATTCCCCAAAAACTTGCATTTTAAAATAACCTCATCCGTAACAATGCACTAGGACCTTTGTTGCCTAAAACGCATAGGTCAAGGCAAATATTGTCGCAATGCTGGAGGTTTGTATTTCTCTAATGCTCAACCACATTATATTTAAGGAACACGCCTTAACGAAGGACAGCGACACTATATTTGAGTGAAACCACAATGGCAGAGCTTTAGTGGAAGAACGTGCTAAGTGACAAAAAGGTGAAAACGAGAAAATGAGCTTTAAAGTTTTTCGTTTGCATTCAGATCTATTGAAAGCGGTAGTTGCGAACCGTAAAAAATAAACTAAATTTTTATTTTATGAAAAAGGAGAAGCTTGTTACCGTTAAAGAAGTTAGGAATATATATTTTGCACAAAAATCTCAAATTTTTCAAAAAAAATGTTATATAGCACTTCCTTTCACTAAGCTTTTCAATATCGTCAAAATGTCGGTTTCTCATAGTATTGACTTTTTTTCTTCAATTTGAAGGTTTTTTAAAGAGTACAGATCCTTCAGAGGAAATGACAATGCGAGGTGAAACTTCCAGAGCACATATATTGCTTTATACATGACAAAGGGATTTTGCTAAATAATTTTGTTTATTACACTAACTACTGAAGTTAAACTAAATTTTGTGGTGCGATAGTTCATAGAGGGCTGAAGCCTGGTGTGTCCAGTTGAGTTTTCGAAACTAAGGTTTCTGGAATGCGAAACCGCATTGTTTAGTTCACAAGCAAGCTTGGTCCTTATATTATCTACTTACTGAAGTAATTGAAAGGCTGAATGATCCTTGTTCGATCCGGTATTTGAAAGCTGGATTTAATATGCACTCCAAATTAGGTTATATGAATTCCTAAATTAACCAATATCATGGTAGCGAAAAGCACTACCCAGTCTTAAGAAAGTTATTGAGAAATTAAAGTTATGCCCCATGAAAAAATTCAACGCAAAAATTAAAATAAAAAAATAATTAAGTCAAATAAAAACTATTTAATTTATAAATACCTTATTTTTTGTTTATGAATCCACAACTAAAAGCACTTGAATAAATAGGAAAGATATTTAAATTAATTGAATTTAGTTCAAAAATTTTATCAAGATTTTTTATTTACTATAGTTTCTCTCACCCTTTCAGTAACAGTGATGCCATTTGGCATCATTAAGTTTTTTATCATAATTAAAAAAAATAATAATACGGCTTATATCTATTGGGATTAAAAAAAATATTTTCTAATTGAAGAAAGTTTGAATAATCGGATGATGTGCTTTTAGATATCATAAATGGCTATAGACGATCAGAAAAAAGTCTAAAATGATGATGCCAAATTATCATTGGGGCTGAAAGGATTAAATCACTATATATACAATATGAATCATGACATTTCTACAAAAATAATCTTATTTAATTTTCGTCAGCTTAACAAACATTCCCAATAACTAGTACTAAACACATAACAATTCTTTAACCATATAACTTTTAGCTTAAAATATTATAAAAATTTTTTTAAAAAAATACTAAAATAATCTTAAATCCGGCATACCAGAAACCATTTCCAATGACAATGAATACACATTGATTTGATAATTTATTACAATTTCGTATTTAGCTACATATGAAATTATATAATGGCTAATGATTGTCACCAACTTTTCGTTATGGTTCAGTGACATATTAGAGTTATACCATAAAGTGTTTCCCACACGCGACATAATTGCAAGATTAAAAAACTTCTTCATGATTGACGACACATTTAGTTCAGTTTTGTGAATAATAATTATCAAATCAAGTCATTCTCTATTAACGGAAATTCAAAATTGTCGTGGCTGTCGCTAAGTGGTCATTTTGCTCTATTTATCCCCTAAGTATATACAAATCTGTTCAGGTTTGAATGGTTTGAAATTTTTGTTGTGTTCTGTTGTTTGAGTGTAAAATTTCGACCTTTGGAATTATTACCGAGTAAGTAAAAATGTCACCTTCATAATATAATATAAGTAATGATATGTTTATATTTCAGTGCATAACAAGTAAAATAAGCTCGCTAGCCATGTAGACATCTTAAAATTAAATAATTGCATTTAAAATGTAAAGCATAGATTATTTTTTTCAAACTTTTCCTAGTGTAAAGTTATAAAAAATAATCAAAAGTTATATTTGAAGAAAACTATTTTTAACTCCCACAAAAACGAACTTTTTTGTGTTGTTTTGTATGTTAGTTTGAACATGAAAAAGGCCAATTTAGCATTAGCCGTATGCAAGCCTTATGATAACTGCCTAAGATAACTGTAGCGTAAATATGACTTAAATTTAAATTATAATAATAATTTTACCGTGTCAATATTTTTTAACAGATATTATTTGAAAACTTTAATAATAGCTTAATTATTTGTGAATAATTTGCTTGAATAAAAAACCAACTGTAAAATTAAAGAATAGGTAAAATTATTATTTTATCGTTATGTTATTTTCATTCTACAATATTTTAATTTTAAATGTAGAAAATGTTGTAAAATTTCACTTTAAAACGTGTACTATGTGTGTAACGTGTACTACATGTACTAAGCTGTGTACTAAATGCACAAAAAAAAATTTTGTACTTCCCGAAGGTTTAATAAAAAAATAAAAAAATAATTTTTTACTTAATTTATCTATTTTTAATTTCAAGTTTAAAAAGAGATATGTGCGTTTGTATCCTTCAGATAATTTTAACAAACATATATATTATATTTATGCCCAATTATATACACCGTTTTTATTTATTTATTTATTTATTTATTTATTTATTTATTTATTTATTTATTTATTTATTTATTTATTTATTTATTTATTCATTCATTCATTCATTCATTCATTCATTCATTCATTCATTCATTCATTCATTCATTCATTCATTCATTCATTTATTTATTTATTTATTTATTTATTTATTTATTTATTTATTTATTTATTTATTTATTTATTTATTTATTTATTTATTTATTTATTTATTTATTTATTTATTTATTTATTTATTTATTTATTTATTTATTTATTCATTCATTCATTCATTCATTCATTCATTCATTCATTCATTCATTTATTTATTTTAGTTACATATATAAACCCAAATACATTTTTATATAAAGGTATCGATTTTTAGTTTAAGTCTGTTTGGGGGAAAAGAGATGTACTAAGAGAATTTTTAATGAAAGTATATTTTTTCAACTAAGAATATATTATTCACCTCTATGCACATTTATGAACAACGTTTTGCAAACTATTTTTTTTTAAAATTTAGTTACTTGTATGCGTACATTTTTATACAAATGTATATTTTTTTATCTGTTCTTCTTATAAAAAGAGATATAAGTATACGTCTGTATCTCCCAGAGAATTTTAATTAAAGTATATTTATATAATAAAGAAAAAAATATTAATAATTCAAAGCATACTTAGGTGCGCTTTTTTAAAAAATTATATATATTTTATATATTTTAGTTACTTCTGAACTCAAATTTTCGTTCCAAGGCCTTTTGCAGTATGGGCTTAACCCCCAAGACCAACACCTTTGCCCGATCTTCCAATCGAACACCAGTGCCTCCCTCCCCAACCGCAGATCGTCTGAGTTCTCTTCTCTTTCGTCAAAATAAAACGACGATGACACATCTGGTAGTGGCAACGATCGAGAATCTCTCTTGAGTGACTCGATCTGGCATTGAAAATTATTCCGTCTCAGCTGGAGAAAGTGACACCATCACTTGTTCGATTTTTGCGCTTTTGGAATAGGAAAATCGTCTGAAGAACCGAACGGGTTCCAGGTAAGTAGAGCAAAACACTCTTTGTTCTTAATTTGTTTAAATATATTCTAAAATTAATAGTTTTTAAAAACCATCTTTTTATTTGGATATTTTGTTATATATTTGTTTTTACAATGAACAAAATGGTTTTATTTCTTTTCTCATACTTAATGTACAGAGCAATAGATGATCAGAGAGTTTCTAATTTTTTTACAAAATTTTTCATAAATGTTTACTTTGGAGAAATAATCGAAACTTATAATATAAATAAGGAGTTACATATTTGAATTATAATAGTTCATATTTTAAGGGGTTTTTGTTGTTTCTGTAATTTTTAGGGGTGTCAAGTTATCGGTAGCATTAAACTATTTTTTAATTTAAAATGTTTTGTGCATTTTAAGAACGAAAGTTGTTAGAATTTAATCGAAGGCTCATCGAGTTCTATCACTGTTTTATTAATTTTAAAGCCATTCCATTTTACAAAAAAGTAATTTAAAATAATCGAAGGAAAATACTTTGAGGTCGAAATTAGGAGATTAATACTTTGAGATCGAAACCCACGCTTTCAGGATAAGCGAAATTTAATTGTTTCTTGTTAAATATCCATGGTACATGTAAATAGCTTCTTCAAGATGACCTTCGAAAAATTTTCCATTAGTTTCTTCGATATTTATAATACAAAAACAATTTTAATCTATTGAGAAAAAAGGAAATTTACAGTTTACAAACTGATGACGAAACAAATCGACGGAAATGAAGACTGTTTCTTACTGCATTAGATATTTATATTTTCAACTCTTTACTAAAAACATTTTTTAAATATTTGCGATGTAAATACTACTTTAAGACTCCTCAAAGTATGCGATTTTTAAATGTAATTTATTATAAAATTTTACAAATTACTTTAATAATTTAAACGTGATGCAGAAAAAAAACACCCTAACAGTTTCTACATGAATTTATCCGTCTGTTTCTCCCAAATTCCTTTAAAACAAGAAAACAATTTTTTATATTTTTTATTTCCTTTTGCTATCTCTAAATATAGGACACAGTAGGATATCTAAATATAGAGCATCAGGAAGAAAGCAAGTTTTTTTTTAACAAAAGTTTTTAAGGATGATTTTTTTTTTTTTTGGTTTGTGTTATATTTTTATCTATTTCGGGAAAAGTAGATTTCGTCATTGACAAAATTCTGGCAATAAAAAAGCATCCTAAGGGCGTATAAATGTAGACAATTTACATGTCTCTATAATTCCACTTTTCTAAAATTGCTTCTAGTATTTTGTGTCAAATTATTTATTGAAAAATAAAAAATAAAAATTAGAACCAATTTCAAAAAGTGGGGATGTCAAGATCTGTGTTGAAACTGACTATCAGCATGTTCACCTATTGTGTGGCGCTAAGAATCGACCAACCAGGCATGTTTGGGCACCAAGTTTAAGAAGAACAGAGATGTATTTAATGTAAATTTTCTGTTATCTTATTTTCGTTTTTAATATATATAGTTTTACTTTTTTGCTGTTGTTGTTCAAAAAAAAGCTTTTTCTCTAATGGGGCTGCAGCACTGGCGGTCAAGCTATTGCAGATTCGGCATATTCCCCAGAACTGAGAGCCATTTATTGCGGCACCATTTAGGCGACTATCGCTCATTTTTTACGCACAGATTACAATAAATCTGAGCTCTCTGTGGATAGAAGATTAAATATAATAATTTAAGACGCCACGTCTTCATTTACGAGTTTCTTTATTTTTCTCAATATTATTTTCTACAACCTGTAAGTCAAATATTTTTTCTTTATTGGATTAACACTAAGACACTTCGGTTTGGAGACCCGCGGTCCTGCGGGCTCATTCCCCTTTAAGGCCTGATTACGCAGCCAGTGTTCAAACTCGGCCGGCTCAACCTATATGGCTAGAGAAAATCTCCGTGACGTAACGCTTTCCGTCCAGTTCGGAATTTCAGCTCTTTCGAATAAGAAGAACGGACCCTATCCGCGCACGGCCGATCTTACTTTTCAGGCTCCAAACAGCCTTTTTCGTTTTTCGGAACAGCTGGCACTCCAAAACCGGGTGGAAAGCTTTTAACCCTCTAATGCATACTGTTGCCAATGGTAAAAAGTACTTAATCCACTTACTCTATTGAAGTAGAGCTTCCTCTCGACAAATCTGTGTTTTTTCATCTATTACATTCCATGTTGAAGTTTTATTTACTAATAACCCTCATAGATGACAGTAGTAAAAGTTTCTCCAAAATTAAAGAGTGAAGTTATTTACTGTTGTGAAATTACGTCTTTGGCAGTATTCAAAGTATAATAATATTAGTATACTTAAAACAAATAAATTGTTTTGAAACAATTATTATAGTTCAAGAGGGTTATTTTAAAATATACTTTAAAAGTTAGTTTTCTAGTCATTCGTATCAAAATTGGAATTTTGTAGTTAGTTTTTGCCTTATGGCAAAAAGTTTAAAAATGAAATTTTTTAAATTCCAATGCAGTTAATTTTTTTCAGTATTTTTCCCATAATGTATGAGTATTAAAGATACAAGTATATTTTTTTCGGGATGAAAAAAATCATGCATTACAGTGTTAATTGGGTATATTGTGCAAATTCAAATACTAAGTGTCCCCATTTTTATTAACGCGTGAGTATTATTGTTCAATCTAAAGCGATAAATCAATTCTTAAAACTGATTAGAAAATTTAAAAAAAAAATAGTTCGTTAAATATTATAGTTATTAAACATTTATAATTTGTTCAACTGATGAATTGAATAATTTATATCATTTTACATTTTGTTTAAATAGCTTATAGTGTTTTTTAATAGCTTACAATAGAGGTGCAAATAATTTAACTCGTGATTAGTCGCAAAGCAGAAAAAATATAACTGCGTCACAATGTTTTCCTGTTAAATTTATTTCAAATGTTTTTTTATAGAGTTAGAAGTTTAAGATTTTTAAAATGTTTATTTTGCATTTTTAATTTCTTTTAAAAACTTAAATAAAATATTTTAGGAGCATTTCATCAAACTCCTGAATAGTGTTTCATCAAATTGATAACCATATTTAAAAGCGTATATTTTTATGCAAGGTATGCCAAGCATTTGTAATGAACAGTTTTATAGGCAATATAATTTAATAGGGCACACAAATGTAGAGTTTCACATTTTGTAACACGTGCGTAGTAACCTTGTTCGGCCTCATGGTGTTTTTATCACTTTAAATAAATATGCATTAAAAATTATAAGCTTATAAATATTTAAGACCACAAGTGAATTATTTTTAACAAGTTAAGAGAGAAACGAAAATTGAAAATAATGATACACTGCTCACAACAATTAGGAGAGCGCATAGCTTAAACTTTTCAACCCCAATGTTTCTATTTGGAATCATGAGTTAGCGATTTTTTTCTCACTAAAATGAGCTTGCACTAATTTATCGTTAGATGGAAGAATCATGTCTTTTGGGGTTGTAAATAATATTTGTCTTAATCAAATGAAAATATGAAAATATGGTAAAATAAAATTCACTCCCAAAATTTTTTATGAAATAAATTCACCTTAAATTCTTCACGCTTGCATTCTCAGATGTTTAAAAAATGATTTTACCTCTTTTTGCAAATAAAAATTTGAAAAAATGAGTGTTATAATTTATTATTAATTTTTTATTCCAATTACTCCCACCCCCCTAAATTTTTCCGCCTGTTTTTTACCATTTCATTCTGGATGCATAATGAATCTATTTAACAAATTTTAGAGTTTTAAAATGAAAAACAAAACGCTGAAACTGAAAGGATTAACAAAAGGACGCAAAGTGCTCCCCTAATTGTTTTGAGCAGTGTTTATAAGAAGAAGTGTCGGGAAAAGAAAGCTCAATGCAAAATACTAAAAGAACTCCCCCAACTCTGATAATGTTCAGTTAGCGATTAACTATTTTGTTAATTGAAGTTCAAATGAAACTTTTTTAGAACTATATAAGTAATAAAACTGACCAAACAAAGTGACCGAGTGCGGTAAAAAAAAATAAGTCTTTGCTTATACAGCTTAAAATATTATATAATTTCCTGAAAGGCATACTCAATTTAAACCTTTCTGTATGAAATCTGAAGTTTTTAGGAGCTTTTATGGACATTTCTAAAATAACAAAAGCAATTTTTTTCCCAATTATTATTTTTGCAGAAATATATTTTAATGTAATTGTTTGCATCATATATATATATATTTTAAATCATGGGAATCATGACGTAAATAAGTTATATAACGAATCCTACTTTCATCAGATTAATAAAAATTTCATAATAGTTATTACCAAACGCATAAATATTCCTCTAAAACTAAAAGTGTTTGCTTTTCATTGTGTTTTGATTGTGCGTTTATTTTAAAGTTAAGCATGCCGAAAACCTATCACCAAATAAGTAAATAAATCTGTATATATTAATTTTTTTAATGTTTTTGTTACACCACAAAAATAACATACTATTTTATTAAGATTCTACTGCTCAGGAAACTCCGTACAGATTATCTTCTTAAGCCAAGAGCAAAATTCTGCAAATCTAAACATACACTCTTAAAACAAACGAGTGAAATCCACTCCAGTTGGAGAAGTGCATTTTCGGCACTGGAAAGGATTGAATATTAGCTCAGGCTGAGTTGAAATCACTCGTTTGGAGTGATCCTGTCTTTCATTTAACACACAAAGAATCCACTCCTTCCGGGTAAGTGCATTTTCCAGTCTGGAGGAGTGAAATTAACTCCGACTGAGTTCAAATCCACTCTCTTGTTTTAAGAGTGTACTGTTTCATACAAATATATGCTAAAAAGTATGTTTTGCAAAGTTTTTTTTAAAATTATGCTTAATATGTACTGAGAGAACGCGATACATTATGTTAAGAGTGACCTGGAAATGGCTATCACAGAAAAAGTAAAGCCGTGTATTAAAATTATAAATTAAAAAGTCGTATTAGAATTTTAAATTAAATTACTATGACACTCCCTAACACAACCAACCATTAATACAATGTATTTTTAGAAACGTGATTCATTTTAGAACGCAATAAATTGTTTGTAATTTTTCATGCAATAACTCGCGTCGCAGTTGACAGGAATTTGTAAAAACACACACAAAAGACATTTTCAAGAATATTTTACATTGCATCACTCTCCTAGACAAAATACTTTGAAAATATTCCAAAATCAAGGAAGTAATTACATGTATGATATTTATTTGTTTTATAAGTCATGCTTTCATGACAAGTATACTATATCCAATTACAGTAACTGGATACTTAAGTCACACAGTTCTAGGAATAGTGTATCAAAAAATGCATAAACGCATTAATAAAACTTGCAGATTATGTGTCTTTTTGCAGTGCTTCTTGGTTTTCAATGAAATATTTTTTTATAGAAATTATAGTTAATTTAATTTGAATAAAGTATTAAAGAAGGGAAGAAGTATAAATTGTGGAATTATCCCTCATTTCTTTTTATAGTTACTAGAGTTTCACTGCGTCGGGTCTTTTCTAAAAATAAACGAATAGTGGTCGCCATTTTATCAAAATCAGAATTCGTCAATAATTTTCGAAATAATTTTTTTAAAAAAATTCTAATATCGTATGACACTCGTTCAATTTCATTTTTTTTTACTGAAATAAATGACTGATACCTGTAATCAAAGAGTGAAAACTAATGTTTGGAACTTCTTCTATCGGATAGGTTAATTTCGGAGCTAATTAACATGTTAATTGTTTGTGGGGAGGTTTCAATAAATGTCCCCAAATAGGGACGCCAGGTTGCAAGAGATTATACTAAGTAATGTAAAATTCAACAATATTTTCTAAAAGAGAAATCTCTCAAATGAACTCACTCAGTTAAGCTAAACTCGATCAAATGGAAGAGATACCGGAAAAAGTCTTAAACTGTTATTTCATCAAAGCAATTATAAATGCCATTTAGATACGCTCTTGATAACGTGCATGATAAAAGCGGGGAAAAAACAAGAGGTTTTTTTTCTCTTTTTTTTTATTTAATGCCTCAATTTCACGGTTCGTCTCCGAAAGGAAAGTAAAATCACAAACCCGATTAAAATGTTCCGAATTTATCAGGTTCGATCTAACAAATTTTATTGAAACGCGTATTTTTTTAATTCGTAATTTTTAGCGTGCGAGCACAATTTTGTTTGGTTTCGCCCAGGGCATGATCTAGAATAACACGGACTGAGGGCACAACAATTTTAGAAAAACAGTTTTTTTTTCTCTCTTAATGAAACTTTTGTGTTTGATTGCCAATATGAGAGTGCCATTGGCTGATGTAATCATATGATTTTTTTTTACTGTCGCGTACGATTCCTAATAAAATCTCGTCAGACTAAATCGATTGGTAAATGACAAGCTAAACAATAGCTTACATATAAATTACAATATTTGCTAAAATTCGAGTTTTGACAAAATTTAGCTTAAAAGCCACTAATATTTTGATGTCTCTAAAACTTTGTGGTTGTCCATGATCATGTTTTTGGCACTATGTCAACAAATAGCTGAGTAAATTATTTGCAAAACAAATATTATTAAAAAAAACTTCACACTTTTATGTATTGTCAAAGTTAGAATCATAAGTTTAACTGGATTAATGTTTTTGACGTTGTTTCAATAAACCCTTGAAATTAACTCATAGTTGAAAATAAAATAAGCAGGTATTCAGACAAAATAAGTTTCTGTTAAACTGCACTCCATGCCAACCTAACTTGTGTAAAAACAAACAGTAAAAAGGAAGAGGGAAAAGCACGGTTGAACCGTTAGTTGGAAACTCTTGTAAGGTAACTGTACTAATTTGTGTTGAAGAAAATGCTCTTATTACGAGACATTTTTTTTTATTACGGACAACACAAAAGTACAAGGCATAACGGTAAAAATTCTACAAGAGTTACGAAAGACGATGTTTAGCAGTCACATTCTTATCAAGTTCTGTTCTCTCGCCAAGGCGAACACTAATTTTTAAAGATTCTTTTTGAATCATTTCAGTTCAAAAAATACAGTAATTACGAAAAATAATTATTTACAAGAAAGTCACGTCATTACAGTAATATTTACATACAAAATGATCTTAATACAATTTAGCCAAAATACACTTTTCATTGTGATAAAATTGCCAAGTTTTCTCTAATAATATTCAAATCTGTTAGACCTTAAACGAAATTAATGTTTTAAACATGTTTTCTGGATGGATTCACAAATAGTTTTTGGAACTCTTTACGTCCGCTGAATGATCTTCTCCATAGCATATTTCTATTAGCCCAACTTAGTTTGGCAAAGAGTGTAAAACTTTTGTAGATGATTGTATGCAAGGCAATAATTTCACCCAGTTTACCTTGGTGTTATTTAGAAGTACATTGTCAAAGTAAAGCTGGCAGAAAACCTGCCCTAAAGGGGAAATATGCCCCAGTCTTTCTTATTTACTTGAATTTAGTTATCAATTATATCCCAAAGAGTTATTCAAATTTATCCACAAACATAGAATTTCCTAATGACTATAAATGATTACGCAATAAATCTAGTGTCAGTGATTTTAGCTTCCACATAGAGTTTATATCGTAAAAAATAAAAGGCAATATAAACACTCAGTCATTGCTTCTTTTACCCACTTTCACACCATAAACTAAAACCGTAACAAACAAGTAGTAAATGTGTTTTATGCCTAATAAAAAAGAATTTTTTTTAACTTGGACAGTTAGAGATGAAGTTCAAATAGACTGCCCAAGGACAGCTGGACAGGAAGACGGACAAAAAATATTAAATATTAGTGTCTGATGTCACCTTTCCAAGAAAAAATATTAACCTTTACGCACTTTAAATTTAAAAAAAAACTCTTTCTCATATAAAAAGTTACATCCCTTTAAATGGCTATGTATATTTCAGAATTAAATTATATTATTTATATTTTATATTACGATACTTAGGAATAGTTTTCAAAATGTAACACATAGCGTTGAATGTTAGAATGTAATTCCTGTTAATAAAAATATTTGCAGTTTATGTGCAAAGTTTTGATTTAAAGAAACTTCTTTTTACTTATTACTTAATAAATTTTCAATATGCATTCAAAATTGCATGCGAGTCGACAAAAATTAAAAATTAATAAACAATATTTACGATGTACCGAGATTGCACTGAGTTTAAAGGGTTTCATGCGTGAAACATATAAACGGGAAACGTCATCAAAAATATATCGTCAATTTGGAAATTCCTACTTATATATAGAAAATGCGTAGAATCCATTGTTTGGTGTAAGAAAAATAAAAATCCTGTCGCGATATTTCGAAAAGATGATGCCGTACTTCCTTTTAGTTGTTTTAATGTTATATAAACTTGACGTTTAAAATGATACAATAAAATGTTTTTCGCATTGTATCTTTAAATTAAAACACATGTTAAAATTTTGGACATTGTGCAATGTCTTTTCATGAACGCGTGGAACAAAGTACTATTGTTACTATTAATTGTCAAAGTATATTTTCATTGTACTATTTTAGCCCAACTTAATTTTTTTATTATATAAAAAATAGAGAATTTTCCTTTTAAAAAATGGAAAATTCGAATTGATTAATAAAATTTTTAGAAAGGTAATGGCATCTAGCAGAGACCTATCTTTTGTACTTTTTTTGTACGTATATTTGTACTCTTTTCTGTCTGTCTTAATAAGATAGTCTGTTATAATTTCTTTTCTAATCAACTGATTTTAAAAATTATTTTCTGTTATGAAAGTATGACCTCAAAATAACTACATTTTTCTTTAGAAACTTTTTGTCCCTCTGTATACGTTTTCCGTCAGTAGCCAGTGTAACCTTTACCAGACTGTTTATTATAATTGTCTTCTTATTGTATGATTTAAATGTTAGATATGTATGATTAAAATTTTTTAAAAATATGCTACATACATCAAACACTTGCATTGAAATCTTAGAGATTTCCATCCTTCCGTCTGTACCATTTTTCCGAATTCGTTTCTATACCAGTCCATTTTTTTAAATAGGTATCTTGATGTCATATCTTTCTGTTAAACATTTTTTTGTCCGTGTGTCTTTCCGTCCGTATGTCTTAGAACGGTTGTTTTTACTTCAGTTCTATTACTAAAAAATCGCTCTTTGTTGGAAAGATATGACATCAGATACTTATCTTTTATACATTGTTTTCGTATGTCTATCCTACTGTAAGAACTTCACCGAGTATTAATAAAGTAACAGGAATGTAGGCTAGTCTTTCAGAACTTATTCTAATTTTATTGTACCAAGCATCTTTTAGGGTTTCAATAAACTTATTCTAAGTTTTCCTTAAATGCAATTTTCTACTTTTTTTTAAAAAAGATTATTACTAATTTCTTAAAGTTTGTACTTTTTTAAAGGGTTATCTCAATTTCATATTTGAAAATGCAAATCAGATTTATCACAAATTGCGTAAAATGTGGCTTTGGTTTATTACTAATTTATGATTGATTTAGAAATTTTATTTCATAATACGTGTAACAAATTATAAAAAAAAACTTTTAGTGGTTAAGACTCAATATATTTCCTCAAACATTACCCAGCAGACAGATTTTCCCCATTTCATTTAACAATATTGACCTTTTAAACGTTATCATGACTCATTAAATCCTGCAAAAGTGGAACATTATTTCATTATAAAAGGTCCTACTTTGTCAATGTCTCAGACTAGCCCCTAGGCCTTAACACATCTAAATTCTGTCACCAATTTGTCTGGTAGAATCGATAACGAAGTCGAAGGGTACACGAGTTTATAATTTTAATTTTTTCTCTCTAAAAACGGAGTGAAATTTCAGCCTTCATTATGCACTTTTCCCAATATTTGTCATCTCTTGTACTTCATGGTCATTAATGTTTAGCCCATTTTCACCTGTTATTGAAATGACCAGAAGCGTTTTGCAGAAGAAAAAAAACGTCTTATTTTTGATAATTTGATGTTTTCAAGGTATTTTTAATCAAAATGAAACACGTATCTTGAAGACTGACGTGTTGCCGCTAATATGGACTTTCACATCATCTTATTTTTGCATTGAAATATAAACGGAAAATTTTTATTTTTAGAAATCTGATTTAAAAGCAATTTTTTAAAGAATTTATTGGATATTACAAGAAACAAAGAAACATATTGCTTCAATGAAGGATCCTCAAAATGTTTAATCACCACAAAAAAAAACTAATTTAACCCTCCGAATGCAAGACCCGGCTTTTTCCGTATTTTGTACATCAGTCGTCATAATTTAAAAAAAAATGTTTGCAAATTTTTATTCATAATGTACTTTTTCCTCTGGGAATGTTTTTTATTCAAGATCATCTTTCAAAACAAACTCAATTCGATTTTTTAAAACTATTTGATGTGGAATAAATTAAACTTAAAATTTATGCTGTGAAAATAACTATACATATTTGCCCATGTCCCTTCGGGAGGTTAATGTTATCTTTTGTTCGTAGATGTGATTTTACGTTACTTTTCAAATAACAGGACCTTCTGACAGCCGATGTTTCAAAAGAGCATACTGTCGCTATGGTCTATCCCGACACTGCATAATCGTCCGTGACCCGTTACAAGAGAAAGGAAGCGAGATTCAAGGTTGGTGCTATCCGCGGCACAGCCTAATCGCCTGTTCTAATTAGAGGTCGAGTTATTCAAATCTCGGACAGCTTTTACGGTGAAAGTCTGTTTTGACAGTAGTATAACTAACAGTTTCAGTATAAGAATTTGGAGTAACATTACTCCATTAAACTGGTTAAAGTATGAGTGGTTTTCGCTGCCTTCAGCTTTATGGAGTGACGTTCACCACAAAATAGGAGTATAAGCTTACAACACTAATTGGATTAAATTTGAAGCCTCTTCCCATTTGGTGGCTTCTATAAAGCGAGAAGTAGCAAAAACGTAAATACAGTACAGACACCAGTTTTTTTCTAGATTAACGTCTTACACCAATTTTTTTACAGTGTTAGTCAAAAATGAGTGGCATAGTCATCGAAGGACGCCCTTAGTAGAAGCCAAGTCCCACAGCTGTAATTAAGGATTCGCAAAAAGTTTCGAGCCCTTTTAAATTTTAAAAATTTTGAAACAAAAAAAGTTCAGCTTGGTGCTTATTATATGAAATACAATCCTTAACCATAACATTATCATCTACATTGCGGAAACCTAATATTTTTACGGAGTGACCTGTATAGGTTTAAAAAGTCTCAAGTGATTGAATGAAGATTTTTGAATGTGTAATGTACCTCATCTTGCCATATTCCAATGGCGATATTGCAGTCCTATTCTTTTTACTTCACTTTTCGGTTACAACCTAGCTCTAATCGTAAGCTTAAACATTCGGTAACTTTTACAACCACAAAATATTGTGCTACGTGAGATCAAAATTAGCTATCATATGTCTTTGCACCAAATTAGAATTTTATGGATATGCTTTCGTAAAAACAACAAGTATACCAACAGCACACTCCCAAAAATGAATGCTCAAAAACGACGAAATTTTCCTTAATTTTGACGATTCCATTACTGGCAAATGCTCCGAGTTTTCTTTTCTTCAAAGTGAGGACATTTGAATCGTCATTTTTATGAGGATTTGAATGTCGTCTAATCTAAAGAAATATTTCGTCATTTTTGAGAATGTGAGTACAACAATGAGATTCAGTTTCCTCAAAATCAAAACACAGAATCTTCAAATCACGATCGTAAAAGTGAGGATTCGCGTTTACTCAAAAGTCAAGTGATAGTTTGACGAAACAATCCTCAAAATTAACGAAATGAGGCTTGAGGATTCATGAATCGTCAAAAATGAAAGTGTTATTTCTAAGAGTGCAATGAATGGTATTCTATAAAAGTGTTGCTTTGCCTGTAAACCGCGATATTTCAGAGACCGTGGTTGTGGTTAAGAAATCACACCACACACAGAAATCACAATATGCCAGAAGTAATTCGACAAATTCGATTTTGTGGCGATACTAACTCAAAAAAAAGAAAAAGCTCAATAGACGACAGACTATAGAATGATGAGACTTTATACAAATACAATGAGATTGAGTCAAGAGATAAGTTTTAATTTGAAGAAAAATAAGCGGAGTAAGGAATAAAGAAATTAATAGTTTGACAAAACTTTTCGTTCAGAGAAATCCCCCTATGTGCCCTAAACACTTCCCTTTCTTCTTTCATTAAAAGTTTTTAAGGGACCTTTGATTTTTTGTTTATCAACTAACGCACTTTGCATATCGAAGTCTCGAAAGTTTTCAATGGATATAAGCGTATATTTTTTAATTTTATTCTGCCACATTTTAACAAAGAAAATGAAATTAAAATTTCCATTTTGATTTTCAAAATATATGTTAAGAAAAATATAAAAGTGTATACTAATAATATCTTAGGAAAACTTCCCGAACTTCCCTAATGTAAAAAAAACGCTACAAAAGCAAACACAATGTGCACTAACAATGTGCAGCTTTCTATGGATAAAAGCGTCTACTTTTTGATTTTATTTTGCCACATTTCTTGCAGAAAAAATAATTTAAATTATAATTTTAATTTTTTAAATATCTGTTAAGTTAAAATGTTTAAAAAAATTATACTAATGTCTCAAAAAACTTCCTTAAGTTCTAAATGCAAAAAAAAAAACTCCAGTTGATAAACCTAAACACAAACCCAATATGCACTAAAAAACTGACCGATAGACTTAACATTAAAAGTAGAAAAAGAACCGGAAGTATTTGACTTCAATTTGAAGAATTAGTTTACGATATTGAAAAAACTCTTCTTAGCAAAACTTTCTTCAGCTCAGCCAAATGTAAGAGAGTGTTACAGATTTGCCGAATCAATTAGGTAGGGAAAGTGAAGTGATTAATGTGTCAGTGAAGTTATTTCACTTTGGGATTTGCCGATTCCCGGTCAAATTCATCAATTGAAACTGCAATTTATAAATGATATTGTCTTGCTTCGGTTTTGGGTAACTTTGTGGCATTGGGCTACAGATTACAATATAAGTACGACGATGCGTATAAATGTCGATTTGCCAAAAGAGTTCTTTTCTATGTTTTTCAAAACTTAACATTCTATTTATAGATGATGCTAGTTCTCCTGTTCTCGAGAAAAAGTATTTTTAATGTAATTAAATAAGATTTATTGATTTTAATTCAGTTCTTAATCGGTGATTAAAAAAACGTTAAATTACTTTAAGTAACGCTGAGTTAAAATTAGTTTTAAAATTTAAATTTTCAATATCTGCGGATATTAGCGTTTTGTTTAGTAAAAAAGGATATATTTTGAAGATTTTGGCAAGTATACTTCTATACCAGCAAAAGGTAAGTGTTACTAATGTTCATTTATCTGTGTTAATCCTGTATTAAAATATCAGATTGTTTTTAAGCATTATATATTTTCTTGGTTCTAAAAAAGCTATTACAAGTTACAAAAATAGCTATTACAAAAACTTTTTTTTAAAAATTGTAAAAAAAAATTCATAGAAAATTTCCAGTAAATGTTACTAAAATAGTGCTAGAAAAGTAATTTCTAAAATGCATTTAATTTTGCTGTTTATAAATGGAAAGATAGAGGAAATTTATGCATAAAAGCAACGCTGGGTATATAAAGATGGTAATTTTATAAATAAGAAAACATTTATACTGAGAACGAAGCTCCAAAAGATGCTATTGGTTTTTACCATCCTTATTAATAGGTCGTAATTAGGAAATCCTTATTAAAAATCCTTACTAAAAACGCTTTCCACTTAACATTGTAAACGCACTTTAAAAAAATCATTTTCTAATTCATAAGTGCACCGGCTATTCATAAAAACTAATTCATACTTATACGAAAATATTGGGAATAAATTTAATTTTGAATGGGGACAAGCTTTTTAAACCATTTGAACAAATAAATAAATAATAATTAATATGTACTTGTTTTAATTATCTTGGGATTATTAAAAGAAATTATGAATACACTATAACTGGAACAAACATTATAGGGCTATTATCATTAATTATTTGTCTTTTAGTTATATATTTTTACATACAATTTCTACTTTATTTTATCGTAAAGTAGGAAATTGTTTGACAATTTCTGAAAAGTAGCCTTTCAAACAAAAATTATTGTTTTTGAGAAGCAGGTTTCAGAAAGTTTCGAAACTCTTAAATACTCCTTTCATGTTTATAAACACTTTGAAAGATGAATATGAAATAATTGTGTTGTATAACAGTTTTGTGTAACAAATACTGCTTGTGGTTATGTCAAATGAATCAAAAGTTTTAAGACGAAAACGATGCAATACTTTCTCTATGAAAATTAGTTTCTCCTTCAAAATGTCATTCAAAAGCTATGTCATTCCCGCTTCCACCAAAAATGAATTTAATAAAAACTTAACAATTTGACTTATGACTTTCTTTATGGGGGGCAAGTTCTCCGAACACTACGACCTTAGGACTATTGTACTCAACCCCAGAAATGACACAAGCACAAGAGACACACAAAGAAAGAGACGACAGAAACACATAGACAAATGACAACATTTATTGATGGACACAAGCATCTGTGCCTTACCAGGATTCGAACCCGAACCAAGCAGCTCCAAAGACTAGCATCCTAACCATTGCGCCGCCGGGGCGGAAATTTGAGGGATACAGACGTTTATAACTGTCTGATTTTTCAACAACACAATTTTTTATTTATAATTTTTTTTAATTTTACAAAATCGAAAAAAATAGAACATTTACTCAATGCTACATAAATGCTACTGCTACATAAATGAATTTTAAAATATTTTAATGAAATTAACTTATTAGTTAAATTTTTAATTTTAAATTCATGCTATAAAAACAAGATAGCACCTAAGCCAAATTGAGTATCCAGAAGGTTAATAATCTACGAAGAAGGTTGCGATTTTTCAATCAAACAATTAAATATATATAGTAAATGGTTTGATTAGGAGTTAAGTAAATATTTTTTTGCTAATAAAATAAATGCTTTATGAAAGCACCTCAACACAAATAAGAATTTCTTCCGTGAATGCAAGAACCCATTGTTCAGTACAGTTATATAAGTTTCTTGAAAAATAAATCTAGTAAATAGTTTGAGTATGGAGCTACTAAGTAACTATTCATTTTTTAATAATATAAATGTCCCATAAAAGCATTACAACACAAATAAGAATGCCTTTCCTGGCTGCACGAATCAATTGTTCAGTGCACTTATATAAGTTTCTTTGTTTCTATAAAGTATATTTTCAATACATTATTTAACTTGCTACTTATATAAACAAAATTTAAGAAAAATAAGTTAGGTAACAACATTTGAAATAAGTGTAAAAGGGTAGATTTTATCTTTAATTGCTTTGTTTTTCATTTTCTATGTATTCAGAAAATAATTAAAAAGCATTCTTAAATGAAGGTATCAATTATTTAAAACATTTTATTTAAGAACATAATACCGCGATGGTAGCTGGTTTTAATCACTCCACACTAGAATAACAAAAAGGCAATTACTTTTAACCCTCTAATGCTTACTGTTGCCATATAGCAACAAGTAACATAATCCACTTTATTCTATTAAAGTAGAGCTCCCTCTCGACAAATCTGTGTTTTTTCATCTATTACATTCCATTTTGAAGTTTTAGTTACTAATAACCTTCATAGATGAAAGTAGTGAAAGTGCATTCAAAATTAAAGATTGAAGTTATTAGCTGTTGTGAAATTACGCCTTTGGCAGTATTCAAAGTATAATAATATTAGTACTAAATTACAAATACATTGTTTTGAAAAAATAATTGTAGTTCAAGAAGGTTATTTTAAAATATATTTAATAGTTTTCTTTTCATTCTTATCAAAATTGGAGTTTTGTAGTTGGTTCTTGCCATGTGGCAAAAATTTTAAAAATGAAATTATTTAAATTCCAATGCAGTTAATTTTTTTCAGTATTTTTCCAACAATGTAGTATGAGTATTAAAGATACACGTATATTTTTTCGGGATGAAAAGAATCATGCATTACCGGGTCAAATCTTGAGTAACAAAACGACCATTTAGTAGCAACTCAAAAAAACCTCATATCGACGACTTACGCAAACCCTTGAATCTCCAAGTCTTTAATGTGAACCAACCATCTTTTACACGGAATAGCTCTAATATATATATAACTATACTAACATTACTAACGATAGCAAAGTCACCGACCAGATCCGATACGAAGACCTTTTTGTTTAAGGGTTAATGCCTTCTTACCACAAAATTGGGCTCTCTAACACAATATTATTAGTTGTTGGATAAGGGAGTTTTAGTGCTAACTCTAAAATATTGATGTCATACAGGAAGCACCATTATTTTTCGGCAACAAAATGCTGTTTTTGGTGACAACAAATATTTTTTTATTCTTCACCTGTCTCGATTGAGGTAATCGGATCAAGGGTAAACGCCTTCCCTGACCGCGAAAGTACCAATGATGTGGGATCGAACTTAATTCTTCAGCTAAATTATAAAAAAAATAAGTACTTCTTAAACAATAAGGGTCGCCTCAAAAACAAACCCTTCACTAATAATGGATTGTTCCACGTAGTGAATGGCAACAGCTCCAGCGGTCTTGATTTCATTTTTTAGCTTTAATTATTTTGTTTTGGTACTCGAAAATGGGTTTTCTAAAGTAAACAACCATCGATGGTAGATATATATATATTTATTTGAACTTGGAACATCTCTCTCTTTCTCTAAAATACTGTTCCAAGATTCGAACGTACGGGATACTGGTTAAGAAACGAGTATGTTAGGGTAATTTTTTTAAATGCATTTTTTAAAAAATTAATTCGAATATTGTTATATTTTTTCTAACTTTATTAATTTAAAAATGTCGATACACCATAATTTTATAAAGATTATCTGATTTTATAAAAGTGAAAAGAAAAATCGAAAATTTTAAGATTTATTTTGGTACTCCCTTATTTTAAAATGCGTAGCTTTTTATTGAAAAGCAATAATATTGCCGATATAAAATATCTGATTCAAAACTGAAACTTCTTATTAGTTTGCTAAAGTTCAGTTGTATTACATTGCGTCGATTTCGCATGGATAACAGAAATATTATCAATAAAAAAACATCGAATCACGCTCCTAAAATGTATGGGTTTTACTTCCAAGTTCAATAGAATGCGAAACATTCGGTACATTCACACATAAGGTTCTGACATTCACCTTGACAAAATCAACTTAAAACCTCAATTCAGGTGAGTCGAAAAACAATTCTTCCAGTGATGGTGGCAGGTGTTTAAAAAATGTCCAGTTATGTGGGTATGTGTAAGCAGATTAAAAGTTAATTACCGTCTTGTTATTGGAAGCATGTAAGTTTTATTTGTATAGAGACATTATGTATTATAAGTTGCCCAGATGTAGGTAGTTAAAGAATTCAAGCGCATTTTTAATGTGTCGATGTGCATACATATAACGTTTGTGCAGAAACCAATTAATAGTATAAGTGTAATTGTCTTTTGTAAATAAGCATAATCCACTGTTAGAAATTTGACGCTTAGTTGCACTTAAAGTATGGTTCCTAGTAGCTGCAACGGTTGAGTAATAAAATATTTCGCCATATTTTCGGAATTCGGTGGAACCATTTCGCAGGTTTTTGTAATTCAAATCCCGAAACAAGGTTTAAAGGTATGATATATTTTATCCAAATAACTTTTTAATACTTTATTGAAAAAGTTGGGTTACATGGTCATAGAGTCTTTACAAATATCGCACACTTTTTGAACCCTTATTCCTTACACTTAAAACTAAATAAAAATAGAAAGTTTAATCGTTGTCAACCAAAACTTTTCTTTTATTTCGAAAGGGTAAAACGCTATCAGCATTGTTGTCCTCTTAAATTGTTTCAACCTTTAAATTTTGATATGGTAGTATTCAAGAAAGATAATATTATATGACAATGACAATAAAATATGATATTGATTTTTGAACGCATTTTAACGATAATTAAAAAGGTGTCTACTACCCTAATGATCAAAGTTTATCGATAACTCGCAAAGCTGTTCTATAGTTAATAAATGAATGTGTATTTAAAGTATGCGTGTTTGTTAAAGTAAAATGTATAATTAATTCTGTAAGTATTAGAAGAAATGCAATGGTCAAACTACACAGAACTCAAAACAGAATATGTTAATTATATTTAACAAATATTTAAAATTATGTTTTGATAATTTCTTAATAAAAAATATCGTTTGAGCGATAAAATTAAGCGGAAGGAAATGTTATAATAGGGAAAAATACATCTTTATGTACAAATTTGTTTGAAAAAAAGAAATGACGTTTGTGTCACAGTTTCACCGCATGTTAAGCATTAATGCTGAAAAACACGTTTTACAGAAACTAGTCATTGTAATTTTAGCTGAACAATATATTATTTGGAATTAAATGTTTTAAAAAAAATTTGCAGTGATATAAATACTTTGCTTTTTTCTTTAACATTTCAATACATAAATGACTTAGATGCCTGAAAATGTGCTGCGGGTGATAAATATACATTTCGTCTGTTTAGTGGATCTTTAAGATATCTTTTAAGATAAACCAATTCCGAACCTTTCCCAACATTCATTTTCCGAAACGGGATTCAAACTCGCAGACTCTTTAAATGAGAAACATCCTTCTTACTACACGACCAAATAGGAAAATGGACTTACGACTAGTATGTACTTTAACTTCAAGAAATAAGTTATTTTTAAATAATTCTTATTTTCATTCGTTTTTAACTTGTTTTCTTATTAATTGAATAAGCAAATTATTCCGATTAATATATTACATAATTTGAAAAGTCTAGTAGGTAGCAAAAGTCTTGGAGAGTTCTGCTTTGGAGAATGTGAGTTTTGCAACTAGACATTTCACTAGTGAAATTTTTCCAGCTCGATTACCAATACAAGATTTGCGTGACATTAGGTTTTTAATTTAACGCTCCAAAGCTTAATTAATATATCTGTTTATCTTGCAGATGATAACAAATATATTACGAATGCAGTAACGTAGTATAAGTACTTTGATAAACTTGGGGTGAACTTCCATGCACCCAAATATTTCCGTGTCAAAGAATATTAGAAGATTTTCATTTCGTTTTGTAGAATGGTGAGACACTGAAATCAATTTTATGTAACAAACTTCCTGTTCTAAAAGCTTTTCTTTGCTATTTTCTTCTACGAAATATTAACATTACTAAAGTATAACCATAAAATTAAATGAACTATAAAATGATGCTAAGGCTTAAGTTCAGTAAGAAAAAAAGTTTAAATTTTAATATTCTTTAGGCCTTGGAGAGGGGATTGGAGAGATTGGCAGGTGCCTATCACTAAGTGGTAGATCTTCAAAATGTCAATTTTTTAGGAGAATCATTTAAAATTTTGTACTTCCAATTGCATTCCATTTGTGGAAAAACAAGGTGAACAACTGTAGGTTGTACTGATCACTTCAAGAGTTGCATTGATTCATAGATCTCTCAGTTTTGCATAGTTTAGCAATTTCGATTAGTCAAATTTGTCGATTGACCACTTTTCCGCGTATATTATGGAATGATATTTGGAGGTAATACTTTTTCTGTTTAAAACAAATTTTAGAACGTTTGTAAAAATTTCATTTTTGCAACAGTTACTTAAAATTTTTACATCTGTTTTGGACTCAAACAGATTGATTTTGAGGTCCTAGGCAAAATTTCCTTCCTCTCTCTCATACACTCTCAGAAATAACACTTTCATTTTTGACAATTCATGAACCCTCAAGCCTCATTTCGTTAATTTTGGGGATTGTTTCGTCAAACTATCACGTGACTTTTGAGTAAACGCGAATCCTCACTTTTACGATCGTGATTTGACGATTCTGTATCTTGATTTTGAGGAAACTGAATCTCATTGTTGTACTCACATGCTCAAAAACGACGAAATATTTATTTAGATTAGACGACATTCAAATCCTCATAAAAATGACGATTCGAATTTCCTCACTTTGAAGAAACGAAAACTCGGAGTATTTGCCAGTAATGGAATCGTCAAAATTAAGGAACATTTCGTCGTTTTTGAGCATTCATTTTTGAGAGTGTAGGGTCTGTAAACAAAAGGGCCGTAATGAAGTACTATTCCCTTGCATTGTAAATTTGTAAATATCAGATACAAAGCCTCTTAACGCTGGACTCAACCAGATTCGATAAACTAAAAGTATAAACTGTTATAACTTTGTGCTCAGTATACTCTGCTCCCATAAGGAAAGAATTTAACAAAATTGTCCTCAATGTTATTCACTTATCTTACATCATAAAATGTCCGGTATCTTTGGTCTTGACCTTTAAGAAGCGTGAGAAGAGAATTAATAAGTGAGTGATGGGATTTATAGCTTTTGCGGGAATTTACATAAAGATGCGTATCAGTTTAGTGTGATTTTCTCTTTTATATACATATTGACACATTTGCAAGATATGTCTTTTATTATGTATCGTCTGGAATGGCCAGACGTACTGCGTTTCGCAGTACAGTTAGGATTGTTATTAAACTGTCTAGCTATAAAAATTGTGCAAGTAGTCTAGTTATTTTTTTCACAATTTGTTCAAACAATACCAACGTAAATATAATATGATTATGAAACTTGAATGAGGATTTCGTAGTCTAAAAGTTAATCATTGAAATAAATCTGGTCAAGTCGGTAACGTTTCATTAACAGGTACAATGTATAGGATTCTACTTATTCTAAGCAGAATGCAATGCCACATGAGAACAGAGTAGCAATCGAAGAAAGCACTGGAATGAAAGCTGAGGGGGAATTTTGTTATCTGCAACAAGCTAATTACGATACATTTGCTTAAGTGTTCTAATTTTTATTGATATTTAATAACTGATCTTTTTGATTTTTTGTTCTATATTTGCTTGTTGTGGTTAGTGAAGATCTTGTAGTAGAGTATGCGTGAAATTAGTTTTTTCTGATCTTCTTAGAATTTATTCGTTCTTCTCTAATGGGGCTGCAATATTGGCGGTCAAGCCTTTCCAGACTCGGCATATTCCCCAGAACTGAGAGCCATTTTTGTCTGGCATCCTCTAGGCGACTCTCGATACCAACTTTGACGCTCATATTACAATGAATCTGAGCTCTCCTGTGAATGCTACTCTTAGAAAACAAATGAAGATGGTTTAGCAATACTGTATAAGATACACGAAAGTAAGACACTTTGTAAGACACAAAATTTTTAACCAATGTTTACTAAGTTATAGTAATTATCAGGTAAGGTAAGTTTGAATTATCGTTGCACTAGAGCAACACGAGGGCTATTATATGGTAGTTATAGAAAGTTACTGCATCAGGAAACTAATGTGTCCCTAACCTCCTTTGAAGGATACAGACATATATAAACAAAACACATCACCTGTATGTCAGATTTTCCCGCAACACACATAGTTTTTAAATATTTAAATTTTGAATTTTGATTTTTGTACTTAAAGTATTGAAGTGTAGTTTTTATTCTCATAGTGAAAACAAGTTTTTACTTTTCCAATTCGTTATCTCCCCCCCCCCCTCAGAAGGTTAAAAGAAATAATAACCGATGGGAAGTAAAAGTTAAGAAAGTTGTCTTTTTTGTACGAAGGGACACATATTTTGGCCTTCGACCCTGTTGTATTTCCAAAATGTGCATTTTTATACTTAAAGGCAAAAAAATTATATAAATATTTTGTTTTTTAATATTAGTTTATTTTATAATTGCAGTTCCTGAAATCTCATGTTTTCACGAGTGACCCAAATTGGGGCCATTTATCAAATACCACCAGCTATTGAAACTTTGCAGTGGTGTAAAGTAAGAAAAAAATAAGTTTATAATTTTCTTTTGTACAAATATGCTTCATGTATTTTTTTTAAAAAACTTGTTTTAAACTTTAAAATTTCTTAAATTTTCGATTATACCCTGCGAATCGACAAAAGCTCAGATTTGATAACAAAAACGTAATATTTTTTTACTAAGTTTGTATAAAACGTTTGTTAAAAAAATTTTCATTTAAAAAAATAGCAAAGTTAATTGAAATAACTAAATGCGTACTAGGTTTTATATCATTTCAATACAATGATTTAATTGTTATTGAGTCTTATTAAAATTTTATCTGCATCCAATATTCATGAAATTTAAATTTCTGTGTTGACTTTCAGATTATACCAGATGATGTGAACATAACTGCCTCAAGTGTAAAGCAAGATGATATCGATTTCGATCAACTGTTGCCGACTTTATTTGAATGCTTTGCAATCGTTTTTTGCGGGTAAGATTTTTACTAGCAGTTTTATGTTCAAATTTCGTGTCTCCCTTCCATTAGCAGTGTGTGGGTATAATATACTTAGTTTTTTGTGTAAATAGTTATTGAAATATAATAATGAAAAAAGTTGTACCGTATTAGTTTTGTAGCTCTAGTGCGCTCTCACCCATATTGGCAGACTGCAAGTTTCAGTCCCATTGAATACTGCACAAGAGGCGAAGGTGAAGTCAACTTTTAAGGGAGTAAGCCCAATACATAGAGTTAGGAAGGAGGAGTAGAGGTGTCTATCAGTTCAAATGGCTTGAAGCAGGACTGTCAGGTTTTTCGAGCTACTGCTCATAATAAACCGGCACTGAGGTACCCAAGATGCACCGCTTTATCGGTTTTTTTTAGCTACTGCGCTAAACATAGTAGCCGAAACTATGGAAACTGGCACTAAGGTATCCCAAGATGCACCGCTTTAGCCTGCTTCTTTTGTGCGTTACTGCGCACATACATGGCCCGCTCTATTGTCTTTCCTAACTCATGGCCAAATAGGGGGAAGTCCGTCTTTGCTCAATGAACATCTGATATAATTTAAAACCATGGTCAAGAGATGGAAGTTAACACACGATCTGGAATTGTGGTACTTTATTGCTATTACTTGAGTTATTACACTAACCATTGTGCAACTTCTGAAATAGTCTGTGGTTATTTTTTGTTAATTTATGGTTAAGATAACTTTTTTCTTTGGCGTACTTGATATTGCATCAATTTCATTTATAAACTTCACTTTACCTACTACTTAATGCCAGCTCGGGAGAATATGAATTTTTTAATAAAATCTTTTTTGCTTCTCAAAAATTATGATTGCATAGGAAGGTTTTAGGAGAAGATTTCATAATTTTCCGTGAAAGAATCCTTAAATATTTTGTATATACATAGATAATTATATTCCTATACTCTCTACATTTTTCAGAATTTGTTCTGGAAAGATGTGTGTTCCAAAATAGGGTCAATTTTTTTTTTAAATCTCTATAAATCGACAATTGAGATAATTTAATGTTTGAAACTTTTAGGCAGGTATCATTACACCAATAACTTACTATTATCATTATTTTATATATTGTTGTATTGTTATATTTAAATAATAAATTTGAGGATATGTAACCTAAATTTGACCAAATTTTTTGTAATCTAATTTTTTAAGACTAAATTTTGAACAAAAATTTTACTAGGTACGTACAATACTAGTATTGTACCTAGGCCTGGTAGCTTTTGTAAATATGGCCATTTTCTTAAACTTTATAAAAACTTGCAGTTTCCTGGCGGGCCGCTGCAACCTGATCTCGACGACCGACATCAAAGGTCTGAACGACTTCACGACCTACTTCACCCTCCCCCCGCTCATCTTCCTCAACTTGGTGACCATCGACTTCAGGAATGTCAACTGGCTCTTCGTGCTCGGCATACTCGTGGGCAAGCTGCTCGTGTTCCTGCTCGTGGCGCTCGTCACGGCCATCGTGCACAGGCCGTGCAACCTCTCGTACGCGGGAATCTACGGGATATTCTGCACGCAGGGGAATGATTTCGGGCTCGCCTATCCCATCGGTAATCTTGGAGTTTGTTGATCGAAGTGTCGAAATTGAATTCCCAATTAAAATGCTCAAAATAAATTCAATAACAATTTTAAATTATATTCTATAAAAAAATTCTAATTAAGTTCTACATGGAAATATTCAAAGCAAGCGCCTTTAGTAGAATAGTATCAATTGATTGGGTTGAGATTTGCTCTCCCTAAGGCGACTTCATTACCACAGTATATCGTATAGTCAGCTCTTGAAGTCTATTTGATATTGAAATGTCTGAATGATATGGGGAAAATATTGAAACCATATTATATGGTACTTGTAGGGATTGTTTTGTTCATGAAATCTGATAATTAAAAGATTAATTAAACTGCCTGTTAAATTGCTTGTATGTTTCGCATTGCAAAGAAAAGATTAATGCTTATGCCTAGCATATATTTTAAATTCTACTCTGCACCTACAAATTTGTTCCCATTGTAATATTATTATCCTCCAGATACTTAGATTTCATTAACATGGATGTTATGTTTTTCTTTTCTACTTTATTTAATAAACAACTGATACCAGCAAACAAAGACTAAAAAAAGTAATTTTGAGTTCTTCTTTCGGAAAACCATTTATTAATAACTATTAATAAACCATAATTTATAAAATAAATTTTCTGCTAGCACCAGGTCCAATGAAAAACAAAATCCATTTCAATGAATCCCAGGTCTTAGTATGCTAAGTGAAAATTGCTTTTGTCTTTTTTTGGATCAGCTTTTTTTGTGCGGTGTTTAATGTCTACTTGATTTTTGAGGTGAGTTTGAATGCAGTTGGCGACCAATAAATTTGTTTAAATAAAAACTATATTTTAGCATCAAACTCAAAACTATTTTTTAACCAGTGGCGTCCTTGTACGGCATGAAGCGGCCCCTGTACCCAGGATACATGTACCTGATAGCCCCCACCTCCCTTCTGTTCTTGAATCCTCTGGGCTTCATCCTAATGGAGGCACAGAAGAACAAAGACGCTGAAGACTGCGATGTCGTGAAGAGACCTTTATACCAAACTATGTTCAGGACTGTGGGCAGCGTGTCGTGGAACATTCTCAAGAATCCAGTCGTTTTCGTGACGCTTCTTGGTGTGGCTGGGAACTTTGTGTTCAGTTCCGGACTGCCCAGTGTGCTTTTCGGAATACTGCAGGTAAGTTTTAGTCCGTTTTAAGGTAGGGTAGGGTATTTTACATACATATTCCGACTTGTGTGCTTGCTCAGTGAGCCACTTATAAATCTTCGTCAAGTAAGACAGACACAGAAAGAGTTTTTACTGTCACAAAGAAAGAAATTACACCCAGGGCGAAGGCGGGAATCGAACCCGCGCCCGTTACAGCACGCAGACTGCTGGCCTGCGATGCTTACCACTCGGCCATCCGGGCCCCCGTTTTAAGGTTTCAATCTTATGAGTACAAGGCTACGATGTTTTCTTGGTCTTCCACCGAAAGTACTATGCGATCGGGACTTTTTTTTAAAAGAATATTTATCCATCATTCATTGTAAAACTGTTTACAGTATTTTTCTTGATGATTTGTTCTGTAAATAAGCTTTAAATTTTAATGTTTACTAGACGCGAAATTATGCATCAGAAAAAATTAGCAAATTTTATGATAACTTTCTGTTAAGTTAGTTAAGGGATTATTGATTGGAATGTGGAATAATTTAGCTTGGAGTCTTGGGTAGTATAAAAAATCTGACGGGATATGATAATTTTCGTCAAGTTAAGAGCCCAACGTATTATATGCATTCATATTCAACATATTGTATCCTTACTTGAACAAACAAATTCGGATATTTTCGGTTAAATGTTGGCCTCACACCATTCCAGTGCGCCTCATGCACCCATTGATTTATTCCAACAAATTTTCATACCATCAATAAATGTATCTTGAACTTTATTTTACGTCTTGCATTCTTTAATTTAGTATTTTGGTAAAGTAAAGCTAAAAACTTTGTTCATCTGATCCTTTCACAGATTCTTTCATCTGCCTTTTCTGCTTCCGTACTATTCCTTCTTGGATTTTCTGTAGCAAGGACTGGGGAATCGATGTATACCAAAAAAGAAGGATTGTTGATACCCACTGTACTTTTAATCACAAAAATGTAAGTAAAGCGTGTGTGTCATAACTCTACAGATATACAGTAAAACTCCAATTTTACGAATCATTTGGGAATGTTCCAGTGTTCCCATTAGGAAAATCATGAATATGAAGAGTCAAATTTTTCGTGAATATTTGAATTAATCTCTGTATAAAATTTATTTTTAAAGAGTTTTTAATGAAATGAAAAGGCAACATATTTACGTTTTAAGAGTATGAAGCAATTAATGTTTGATTATATTTCCGGATATTCGGAATTCATACAATTGGAGCTTTACTGTAATATGCATTTAACACATGAAGAGTACACGGGAAGAACCGATTGATTTCTTTATAGTATTTCCGTAATTGTCTCTGCTTGGTGACCGGAAACCGATTTTTCGTATGGTTCTTCACTTGCGGTACAAACGTGTGACTCGTTGCACTCCACTCTGGCGTGAATCAGGGTTGCCGAGAAAGATAAACAAAGCGAGTAACTGGCTTCTTTACGCCAGTTTAGGCGATTTCTCGCTATTATCCCCAAAGAGGCTATCAAAGAAAGCATTGTACGAAATCAATCGGTTCTTCCTGTGTACTCTTTATATATCAAACAGGTTCACACACAATTTCAAGACTCGATATATAGGCAAAATGCTTTTTAAAATGCAATATATATATTTAGTGCGTTACTAGTAGGAAGTAGATGTTTAGTGACTCGACCACCAACTGAAATAGTTGTCGAGCTTTTAGGTACCTACTAGTACAGGTAGCTATTAAGTGACTAGACAAGTAATATGCTATAATAGGTCTTTAACATATATCAAACAGGTTTACACACTATCTCAAGACTCGATAGATAGGCAAAATCTTATACTATAATACGAGGAATTGGACCCAAATCGAAAATCGCCCCAGAATTAATAAACTCCGGTAAACTTAGGGGTCTGGGGTTTTTGGCCACGACGAATCGATTGGCACAGGTTTTGAAGCGCTACAGTCAAGCAGTTCGGAGTTACAGATAGGATATTTTCAAACTTCATTAGTTCGCCATAGTGGCTACTTTCGTGATGCCATCCGCTAAAGCTATAAGCCTCTGCTTAAGGGGTCTAAGGAGTCTTAAAAATGTGCAAAGAAGGAACTACAAAGTATAGTTTGATCTGTCATGTAATTTTTTAACTACTCAATATACAAGTATAATTTTTTTATATGTAATTCTACAAGATTTATTTAATATGAAACAAATTTTAAAATTTATGAAACTTTTGCCAAAACTAAAATAAATGATATTAAACATAAAGCTATTTGAACACATTGTGATTAGGCTTGCGCGGCAAATTTTGAGGTCAAAATTGAAAAAATGACCAAGAAAATGACTTTATATTGTACAAATATGTACAAACTAGGACTTATACCTAAATTCTCAGCTCAATTTTAATTAGAAATTATTTTAAGAACTTTTTTCTAAAAAAATTAATAAATTTTTTTAAATTTTGATTTTAAATTTATTTTTAAATAATTTCTAATTAAAATTGAGCTGAGAATTTAGGTATAAGTCCGAGTTTGTACATATTTGTACAATATAAAGTCATTTTCTTGGTCATTTGTTCAATTTTGACCTCAAAATTTGCCGCGCAAGCCTAATCACAATGTGTTAAAATAGCTTTATGTTTAATATCATTTATTTTAGTTTTGGCTAAAATTTCATAAATTTTAAAATTTGTTTTATAATAAATAAATCTTGTAGAATTACATATAAAAAAATTATACTTGTATATTGAGTAGTTAAAAAATTACATGAGAGATCAAACTATACTTTGTAGTTCCTTTTTTGCACATTTTTAAGACTCCTTAGACCCCTTAAGCTATAAATGTTTAGTTAAGATTTTAATTTTTCAAATTTAAATGAATTGAACCTTGCTTAAAACTTTATTGAGTTTTACAGAAATGGTAACATGAATATTTTTTTAGTTCCAATCAGCATCAGCAGACGATTTCAGTTCTATTCTGTTCATTGGCGATTTTTGGCGATCTTGAAAATTTAACGTATGGTTGCTATACCTATCGAGTTGAATGAAGTATGAAATGGAATGTTTACCACATTTCGACATTTTCGTTGCTTTTCAGCGAAACGCCAATTATCAATTACATTTCATTATTTCATTTCCTATGACTTTTAAAACTTTACCTTTGTATAGAATAATTCCCTTTCCAAACTCTAACTATACTATAATACGAGGAATTGGTGTCAAGTCGAAAATCGTACCAGAATTAATAAACTCCGGTAAACTTGGGGGTCTGGGGTTTTTGGCCACGACGAATCGATTGGCACAGGTTTTGAAGCGCTGCGGTCAAGCAATTCGGAGTTACAGATATGATATTTCCAAACTTCATTAGTTCGCCATAATGGCTAATTTCCTGATGCCATCTGCTAAAGCTATAAGCCTCTGCTTAAGCTATAAATGTTTAGTTAAGATTTTAATTTTTCAAATTTAAATAAATTCAACCTTGCTTTAAACTTCATTGATTTTTACAGAAATGGTAACATGAATATTTTTTTAGTTCCAATCAGCAGACGATTTTAGTTCTATTCTGTTCATTGGCGATTTTTGGCGATCTTGAAAATTTAACGTATGGTTGGTATATCTATCGAGTTGAATGATGTATGAAACGGAATGTTTACCACATTTCGACATTTTCGTTGCTTTTCAACGAAACGCTAACTATCAATTACATTTCATTTCCTATGACTTTTAAAACTTTACCTTTGTATAGAATAGTTCCCTTTCCAAACTCTAACTTTGTTTACAATGGTGCACTTTAACTAATGTAACCAGACGTTTCGCTTTTGGCGGGACAGTCCCGCTTTTTGTGTTACTGTCCCGCGGGCCGAATGTCCCGCCAAAACGTCCCGCTTTTTTGTAAAAGTCCCGCAATGTCCCGAAAAACGAGGAAATTGTAAATAAAGTATACTTTTTTTATGAATAATCGTTGGAAAACGCTATGACGTCTTTAGAAATTGTTAAATGAAGTTAAAGTCATCAACAAATTGGTGGAGTATGGTTTCTGTTTGAATGGAACCACTGCTGCTGTTGAACGCGCCTTCCTTATCTTTCTTATACCAAGTGTGTAATTGTGTGAAGGGACTATTATGTGCATAAAAAATACTTAAAAAATACACCGGGGGGGGGGGTTGATGGAGCGTCCCACTTTTTGATTTTGAAAATCTGGTCACATTAACTTTAACCGGTTATCTTTTCACCAATGGTTCCACAAATTTTCTCATGGTATGTATTGTTTTGATAAATCGCAATTGAAAATTTAAATCTTCGAGTTAGCTTCGATACCTGCTGTTTTCTCCGAGCAGAGCTCGGTCACCCGCTGGTGCTTTTTAAAATGCAATATATTTTTAGTGCGTTACTTGTAGAAGTAGATGTTTAGTGACTCGACCACCAACTGAAATATAGTTATCGTGCTTCTAGGTACCTACTAGTACAGGTAGCTATTAAGTGACTAGACAAGTAATATGCTATAATAGGTCTTTAACATATCTCAAACAGGTTTACACACAATCTCAAGACTCGATAGATAGGCAAAATGCTTTTTAAAATGCAATATATTTTTAGTGCGTTACTAGTAGAAGTAGATGTTTAGTGACTCTACCACCAACTGAAATATAGTTATCGCGCTTCTAGGTACCTACTAGTACAGGTAGCTATTAAGTGACTAGACAAGTAATATGCTATAATAGGTCTTTAACATATATCAAACAGGTTTACACACAATCTCAAGACTCGATAGATAGGCAAAATGCTTTTTAAAATGCAATATATTTTTAGTGCGTTACTAGTAGAAGTAGATGTTTAGTGACTCGACCACCAACTGAAATAGTTGTCGCGCTTCTAGGTACCTACTAGTACAAGTAGCTGTTATAAGTGACTAGAAAAGTAATATGCTATAATAGGTCTTGAACATATATGAAACAGGTTTACACACAATCTCAAGACTCGATATATAGGCAAAATGCTTTTTAAAATGCAATATATTTTTAGTGCGTTACTAGTAGAAGTAGATGTTAAGTGACTCGCGACCACCAACTGAAATAGTTGTCGTGCTTCTAGGTACCTATACTAGTACAAGTAGATATTAAATTACTATGCAACTAACTAAAATTATTGTGTTTATTCTTTTTTTCAGGTTAGTATCTCCTCTAATCTCGCGAAGCAGTGTGTCTACTCTGTGCGCAGGAGCTCCGGACGTGGAGGACTTGGCTGACTTTGGTTTCCTCTATGGGATGGTGCCCACAGGGCCCATTGTGATGCTGTTCGCGGCAGAGTATGGACTCAGGACGGAAATGGTAATTTTTAGGTTCATTAAGGGCGAATGAGCCCCATCGATCGAGGTTCTCCAAACCGAAATGCCTTAGTGTCAATCCGTTGGGGGAAAAACAAACTTATTTTAATGCAACGAAAAACTTTTATTTATGAACACACATGTTTGAAAGGAGTGATTGAGTGTCAATCCAATGTGAAAAAAACAGAAACTTATTTTAATGCAACGAAAAACTTTTATTTATGAACACACTTTTTTGCAAGGAGTGATTGAGTGTTAATCCAATGGGGAAAATAACATAAACTTATTTTAATGCAACGAAAAACTTTTATTTATCACTTTTCGACCGGGCGGCGGTCAGGTGGCACTGATTTAAAATTATGAGACTAAATTTGGAGTTTTATCGAAAAAAAATGCGTTAAATAGCATCAATGCCAGCAACTCCTTAAAAACAGCAATTTTTAATACAAATAATGAATAGTACAAGTCGACTGCTTCGGTATTGATATTTTTGAAGAGCTTGAACATTCTCTTTAATACCTGCACGATCGTGCGAGCCCGGTCGGAAAGGATAAGGAACACACATTTTTGCAAGGAGTGATTGAGTTTGAACAAGCATGCCAAATATAATGTACTTTTCTTACAACTGTTTCATAATGATAAATTATTCGATATCTTGTATTAAGGGGGAATGAGCTCGCTGGATAGCTGGTCTCCAAACCGAAGTTCCTCAGTGTTAATCCAATGGGACAAAAATATTTTCTAAGCCCCATTTCTCCGGCTGTATTGTATAATTTTACAAATGGTTTTTTAATGATAAATGTAGGTTACTTACAGTTCCTTATAGTCCCACTTTTTGAAATAGTTTCGAATATTTTTTGTAAAATTATTTTTTGAAAATTAAAAAAATATATTCGACCTAATTTGAAAAAGTGGGATTGTCGGGATTTGTTAGTCAGCTACATTTATCATTTTGAAAAAACCGTTTGAAAAAACATTCGATACAGCCAGAGAAATGTGGCTGACAAAGTTTTTTCTCGGAATAGATATGGAATAATTTCTGAAACAGTTGAAAGAAAAGTACATTATATTCGGCATAGTTGTTTAAGCTCAATCACTGCTTGCAAAAATGTGTTTTCATAAATAAAAGTTTTTCGTGCTACATGTAGCGTGTTTCTATTTCACAATACGGGAAATACATTAAGTTAGATGAGAAAAACACATCGTTTACTATCTCAGTTTAAAGAAATTTTCCTATCACTATTCTTAATTTGTTTGAGTTGAGTAATTTGAAACAAAAAAAAAACAAATGTAAGATACGTCTCTGGGAATACGGAAGTTCCCAATCATCTGCTTTAAAAACAAATTAACTAATTATCAATCATCCATGCATTTTAAAAAGTGTTGTAGAAATTAAGTTTAATGCATAGACCAAGTATAAACCTATGCTTATATACTTAAATACTTATATTAATTCGTAATTAATTATTATTATAATAATACTATAATAATAATTATTATTATAGTTATTATAATACTTATTTATATTATTGACTTTACGAATTAATATATGTATTTCATTTTAAAAGAGCTTTGAAATAAGTCCATCCAGTCCTAGTCATAGGTTACATGAGACCCAGGGAAAATAATAGTTGAAAGAATAATTTTCAAGGATTTTTTTCTCTTTTAAAGCATTTATTATCCAGTAAAAATCCCTTTTTTTCTTTGAAAAAATTATTTTTTGATAAAATCGCGAATGTATTTTTTTAAATTCGAATTAATGGTTGCATTTTGATTTCAGATGGCCTCCACTATGGTACTGTGCACAGGCCTGTTTGGACCTGTAGTGTTTGTATTGGCCAGAATGCTCTCGTTAAAAGTGAGAGGAATTGAAGAGTTTTCGGATGAATTAAGAGCAACTATGCTCGTTATAAGTATTCTTAGTTTCCTATCTTGCGTAAGTATTTACACATTCAATTTTTTTTTTTTTTAACTTTTATACAATTGTTGAATTGTATAAAAAAATATATACTCAAAAAAATTTGTTTTTTTTATGTTCATCGGTTACGAATATATATTGTAATATATCTATAACGATTTAACTTTGAAAGGTAGTTACAAAACAACACGAATTTTTCTGAAGCTATAACTTCTGCTTATTTTCTGACTCTTTTATATAAAAGCTGCTTTACTTGCAGGTCTGGATTGGACTAGCTTTTCTCATCAGTCGGAAAGTGAAGCAACGAATTTATAAAATCACAGGATGCTTAATTCTTTCACAAGTAAGACATCATATACACTAACAATATCGAATTTTAGCTGGTAGCATCGGACATTTGCTGTGAGTCTCATAACGGCTACTTTACATTCAGTCTCACTACCTCGATGATTGTGTACTTATGTTGAAGTTGAATAACCGTTAACTGATTCTTATACAAAACTTTAATGTATTGTTTTTATGATAACGACACTAGATATCAGCAATCGGACCTTTTACCGCGTACCAAATTTTAATCCACAAATCATTCTCGCTTACCGCGTACCAAATTTTAATCCGCAGCAATTATAGGTGATTTTTATTGCCTCTCTATCCCCAAGATGCTGAATGCTGATGACCGTAGGTGTTTAAGGTGTTTTTATGTTAATAGGTATTAGAAACTGGAACTATTACAAATTTTAATCAGCAGCAGTTACATGTTGTTGTCTCTCTGTCCCCAGATGCTGATGGCCGTGGGCATCTTCGTGTGGTCGCTGTCCTGGGCCCACTCCGAGTGGTCGATGTACGTGCAGGTGGCCTTCATCTCGTGCGGCCAGATCATGTCCCGGGTGTGGGTGGCCGTGCTGGCCATCACCATGGTCTGCATGAGGAGGTACCCGGGATCCCCCTTCCTCAGCAGCATGCTGTGGCCCAACTGCATGGGTGTGGGGTGAGCATTATACTACGAAGGATTTTTGCACAAACGAGCGATTTTAACTCAGTCTGAGTTAATTTTCACTTCTCCAGTGTCGAAAATGCACTTCCCTATAGGAGTGGATCCTTAGTATGTTGAATCTGCGACAGGATCACTCCAAACGAGTTACTTTAACTCAGTCTGAGTTAATATTCAGTCATTTCCAGTGTCGAAAATACATTTCCCCATAAGAGTAGATCCTTAGTATGTTGAATCTGCTACAGGATCACTCCAAACGAGTGACTTTAACTCAGTCTGAGTTAATATTCACAGCTTTCCAGTGTCGAAAATACATTTCCCCATAAGAGTAGATCCTTAGTATGTTGAATCTGCGACAGGATCACTCCAAACGAGTGACTTTAACTCAGTCTGAGTTAATATGCACTCTTTTCCAGTGTCTAAAATGCACTTCTCCTACAGGAGTGGATTTCACTCTTTTGTTTTAAGAGTGTATAGCGGCTTTTGGCGGATGCAGACTAAATTAGGTTTCTAAGTTAGTAAAGTTTCGACTTCTAGATGATATGTTTAAATTTGTGCAGCAACTCTAAGCTATTTGTCGAATTGTACAAGCTTTGTGAATACAGACAGACCCCGAAAGCTGTAAGTATTTGTAGCATTTTATGCAGGGAGATCACTTTGCAGTATCACCCATTAAAATATTACTACGCGCAAGCTCAGTTTCGAATGTACTGGATGGACTGCTCAAAATTAAGAAAACATGACATATGCTAGATACCCGAAGAAAGCTATTTGGGTTCTTCACAAACTTTTTGGGGCCTTTTTTTGGAGGGGGGGGGGGGACTCTTCAACTATTCATTAGCGCTCACTATCATTATATTTTAGGAAGATAATGTAGTCTCCCAATAACTTCTTCTTGGCCTGCGCGTAAGTCATTTTGCTGGAACCAACTGGTCGTGCAAATTGAGATCCATTACCAAAATGGAGAGATACTTCCAGTAGGTATTCGATGATGCAGACCAATGTTCTATTTAAAAGACTTAACTCCTTGGTTAGGTTAGGTTTGAATTATCGTCGCACTAGAGCTACACGAGGGCTATTGGTGATGGGCGTCGTATTTTAGAACCACAGTCAAGTGACGAGCCGACACTTGAATAGGCACCCAACGAAACCGTTAAGGGCGACGTTGTACGCAGCGTCGGGACATTGGATTATATTTAACGTGCACTACCTCTTATGCGGGGTATTATTCGTCGGACATTTTTGGCTGCACGGGCCGTTTTCTTATATTACGAAGGATTCTTGCAAGTGTACACTCTTAAAACAAAAGACTGAAATCCACTCTTATAGGAGAAGTGCATTTTCGACACTGGAAATGAGTAAAAATTAACTCAGACTGAGTTAAAATAACTCGTTTGTTTTAAGAGTGTATAGTGTCTTTTGGCGGATGCAGACAAAATTAGGTTTGTAATGAGTTCGTAAAGTTTCGACTTCTAGATGATATGTTTAAATTTGTGAAGCAACTTTATAAGCTATTTGTCGAATTGTACAAGCTTTGTGAATACTGACAGACTCCGAAAGCGGTAGTATTTTATGCAGGGAGATCACTTTGCAATGTAACCTATTAAAATATTACTACGTACAGGTTCAGTTTTGTATGTACTTTGTGGACTGCTGCTCAATAAGAAAACGTGACCGATGCTAGATACCCGAAGAAAGCAATTTGAGTTCTTCCCCAACTTTTTGGGGCTGTTTTTTTTTTGGGGGGGGGGGGGGGCTCTTCAACTATTCATTAGCGCTCACTATCATTATATTTTAGGAAGATAATGTAGTCTCCCAATAATTTTTACTTGGCATGCGCGTCCGTCATTTTGCTGCAGAGCCAACTGGCCTTGCAAATTGAGATCCATTAACAATGGAGAGATACTTCCAGTAGGTATTCGATGATGCAGACCAATGTTCTATTTAAAAAAAAACGAAACTCCCCGGCGCAACAGTCCATTAGAGGGCCAAGGCCTGCCGTGCCCAATTCAGCTTTCGTGACCTAGGGCTCTGGGGTGCTTGGCATATGTCCCGGTAAGGTGGTCAGCCTCACGCGGAATCCCCAGTCTTGAGTTCCCAATCATGCTTGGTACTCATTTTATCGACCTACTTAAGAGATGAAAGGCTGAGTCAACCTTGCCCAGTCCGGGACTCGATCCCCGGGGACTTGTGGCGTGGCAATGAGGAGCACTACCACTAGGCCAGTGGGCCTCCAATGTTCTATTATACTCCTTTTACTTGGATAGCTTTCGCTTACTACAAAGAATCTGAACTCAGAGTCCGGCATTTTATCGAAGTTTCAGGGGGCGCATGCTCCAGTTGTAGAGTTGTACACAATTGGCGATATATTTAAATGTAGTCGCTTAACGGTGGTCTTGAATGTTCAAATGTTGTGGTCCTGATTGTTCGAATAAATAGTTAATTTAATATTTGCATAGTAAATATATGGTATGGTATGATTGTATATTCCAGCTTGTGTGCTTGTTCAGAGAACCGCTTTTAAGCTTTTGTAAATATATATGTAGTCATAACGGATGGTAGAAAAGTTTTCTAGTTTTTAAGGATGCAGTTTATAAGTGAATATTTCTCCATTATTATTTTTGTGAAGCTCTGTTAAGTTTGACGTACAGGACGCAGAAATACATTGTAGCCAATAAGTATTTTCAAAGTTAATAACAAATTTTAAAGAATTTTTTATACTGCCGAAAAACCCAACATATAAGTGGGTTTATTCTGCGAATGACTTAATAATACAATTGTACTTATTTTCCCTCTTAGATGTCCGGTTTTTATTGTATCAATGATTCTAATCTTCACCAGTATGGGAAAGTGTGAACCTGAGTTAGATAATGAATTACCAATTTTCATTTATGGCACAAGTGAGGTAAGTGAGGTATTGTGCAATTTTTTTCAATCCATGCAATTTTTAATGAATGAAATTCTAATTTATCTAAAATGTAAATGTTAAATTATTAATAAATATAAAAATTAACTTTTTTTAATTTTCCAGGCAGTTGGTTCAATCACAATCCTGTTTTTGTGCTTAGTGACAACAAGCTTTTGTATAGTTTTATATTTCCGCTCGCCCAATAACCAAGTCAAGAAGTTGTCCGAAGCTGACAGTGAAAAGATAGAAAACTGGAAGAACGATTTTGGAATAACTATCGAGAAAGAAGAGAAGCCAGGTGTACTGCCCACAGAAAAGGATCTGATTAGTGGAGCGGGAATCGCTATTTATAAACTGATGAAATCAGACCCAGGTATTTTCACAATCAGTAAAATTCAATTGACTTTACATTGAATCAAGTTAAAAACAGCCAGAGTCGTAGCAACTTTTACAATATGACAACCCAACTTTACCAAGGTCATGCTTATGTTGAACAGCATGGCGCTGCGGATCACCATATTGTCACTTACACTCTTAAAACGAACGAGCGATTTTAACTCAGTCTGATTGATTTTCACTCTTCCAGTCTGGAAAATGCACTTCTCCTTTTGGAGTGGATCCTTTGTGTGTTAAACCTCTGACATCATCGCTCCAAACGGGTGATTTTAACTCAGTCTGAGATAATATTCACTCCTTTCCAGTGTCGAAAATGCACTTCTCCTACTGGAGTGGATTTCACTCTTTTGTTTTAAGAGTGTAAGTTCCCACATAGGCTATCTCACTTTGCACAGCGGATCAGATTTACTGTATGGTAACTCTTGGCGAACTTTCTAAAACTGCTCCAAAAGTCCGTATTCTAGCGACTTTTGACGTCACGCTCTCTATACTGCGCTAATAAATAATGGTCAGATAGGGTTGCCGGAAAACGTCATCGTTGCGAAGTCAAAGAATTCGAATCATCAGTCGAAGCCAGACAGGTTTCCTCAAATCCGAAAAAATCGCTCCAAGGGTTACCCGTACAGTAAATCTGATCCGTTGTGCAAAGTGAGATAGCACATGTGGGAACTTAAGTGATGATATGCTTATTTAAATTAGCTATAAATAGCATTGGGTGGTTCAACAATTGCCAATAATAATATTAAAAGTTACTTTGTAAGTACGACTACTAATAAAAGTTTTTATCGGGAGGCTATAAACCAAAGCGCAAACCAAGGTAAAACAACAATCTTGCTTGTGTGGTTGTACAAATGAAGCATTTTACATATAATTATTTGTAAAATTTAAATACTTATGAAGAAGAATATTCCTGGTTTTACAACCATACTTAGACACATTTTAACCTTAGAATAATAGCCTGCCCAGATTTACTTCAGAGATTAACTTTTCGGCTACGAAATCATCATTAAATGTCCATAAATATTTTATTTACTTTGTTTTTGTTTTAAAAAAACTATTGAAAAAACCGGGACTATTTATACAATTTTTATTGCTTGAAAATAGAGTTAAAACTAAACTGTACTGCGAAAGTCAGTACATTGTACGCCTGATCACCCTACTTTAAAAGTATAACCCTTTTTTTAGCCTTTAAACTACAAACTGGGGTCAATGTTAACTCCCCAAAATTTCAAAAAAAAAAATCTGGGAGCAGCATTTTGACTCGTTAGTTACATGATTTTTTTTTTTTTTTTGTAGTCTTTTCATGCCAAAAAGAATTATGAGGAGAAAAATCAATTTTATGATGTGTGGTTTAGTCTTGTCTGTGGAAAATCGATTTAAATAGTATCCTTTATGTCGCTAGCCAGCTTAACCCTAGAAATACAAGCCTACCCCGTGTAAATATCGATCTCGGTTTCCTTTGTAAGGGTATCCTCGGTGTCCTTTTGAAGTAAAATTATCTTTGTTATACTTTTAAAGTAAAAATGGAAAGTTTTAGTAAATATAATTGTACAAAGAGGAGTAGGAAATAAAATATAAGTCTTTTTTTTAATGAGAGTAACAATTAAGATTTCTACAGTTATTCAGTGTGTCAGTCATGACATCAACCATAAAAACGTAAAGAAATTCATGAGTCAGTGTCAACAATATTTCATCAGTATTTTACAATTTCTCTTTAACCTTGAAAAATAAAGCTTACACAGAATTAGTTTAAATACATAATGAAAACGATTGCTAAATGTATGTGCTTTGTCTCTCACATTTGAAGGAAGCAAAATTTATAACATTCAAAGTTGATTCTTTAAAATAATTTGTTAATATTATAGAAGATACAACTACGACCCAAGAAAGGCATTCTGAGAAACATCCGCAAACCAGTTGTGAAACTACACCCGAAAAGTAAGTAATATATCAGTGTAGTCGTTATATATTTAATAGCACGTCTGTATAAACAGTACCTGAAATATTTCATTTTTATTGAAATCTGTTTAATTCTTCAAAAGATTTTGGAAGAATTATCATGGAGTAGAGGTAGAAGTAGTTGGAATTCTAAAGAAAACTGTTAAGTAATACGTACTATGCAGGGCATATTTTAAGGGGATTTTTTTGGGCAATTGCCAACACAATCAAATAAATTGCCCCTACAGTCAAATAAAATTGCTCACAAAAATTTTCCTAATTTTCTCCAGCGGCTATGTGTTTCTATAAAAAAAAAAAAAAATTCTGTAAAAAATGCCATTTGGAAGCGGGACCCCTAACCCTTCCCATAAGCAAAAGAGTGAAACAGCCAGGGAGTTCTCTCTCTTTCCTGGTACTATGGGATACTTGCGGAGTTATCTTATTATTCCAACGTCACGAGGCACGATTGGCATTAATGTCGCAAATTGGTTGCTATCACGATGGATGGTGAATAGGCGAATACTGGCCACAAGGCAGGTTTATGGCAGCTACTCAAAGATGAACTAGAAAAGAAATTAGTAACAGTGTGGAACATAAAAGCGATTAAGCATTCGAAAATGTAGTGTCGTCAGTCGCTGAACTCACACTATGAAAAGCAAATGTCAGCAGTATTTTGACCTATTTATCTAAAATCGGCAACATATACAAAATCGCTTACGATTATTTTTCCATAGTATAGAGCTTTTCCCCGCCACTTTGAAGTTCGTTTTGCTGAACATATCAAAAATGAAATTCAAGTAGTCATCAAATACTTGCCTTACTGTCGGAAACAGTGGCAGAATCTCATGTCTGACTCGGAAGAGGACAATAAATACAAGAATATTGCAAAAGGCATGTTAAACATTTGGGAAGAGAATTCTTTACAATTTCAACTTACTTTAGTCATGGGCGACATTTGCCGCATATTTCAAAGCCTCCAGAAAAAATTTCAAAAAACAAAAATCATTCTATCAGACATCATCACACTTTTGAATATTGCCATAACTAAACTGGAGTTAATGATAAATGCGCCTTATCCCGGTGATTTCGAAGCTTGAAACAAGAAAAGGAAGACGGGAATAAAAGAAGATACTCCCAACAAACGTAGAGGGAAAGTCAATTCTAATGTCACAACATTTTGAATCAACAAACAAGAAATTGCCCTGTCACCAATAAATATTATTAAAGATAAAGTTAATGGGGAACTTTAAAAACCGCAAAGCATTATGCGTTGCAGAATCAGCGGCAGAAATATACTCCGTCGGGAGAAAATTTACTTTCCAACTTGTTCCGAATGAAGTTCCTGAATTTGTGGATTCGATACGTGAAAGTTGGTCGCTCATTGATCGAATTCCCCCAGGTAATTAGGACATTGCTTCCTGCACTTCCACAAGAACTAATAAAATGTTCGTTGTAATGGGTAATGTAATCATTTCCGGCTGCATATTTCTAGCCTCCGTCAGGAGCTTTAACACAGCCAATAACGTCTCATAATTTAGAACCCTGGTCAAGTGACGAGATCGACACCTGAGCGGGCACCCAACGGAAACTTCGAGCGACATCGTACGCTGACGCCGTCGGGACTTTGGACTCCACAGATTTAACGAGCACGTCTGTCCCAGTGTACTCGGGCCCATCCGTCACGAGTTGGATTTTTTCTACTCTTTCCAGTACAGATATCCGTTTATAGGATGACTGGTAGTAAGTGGGATTCGAACCTGAGAAGGGTGAATCCTGAGGCTCATGCCTTAACCACTCGGCCACGGAGAGGCCATGTTCGTCGTATCCAAAGGTCCACTCAAAAAGTTGCTTGGAACATTTTTCGCGGCAACTCCCCATTCAATGCAGGTGGAGCTGGTAGTTTTCAGTTATAATGTAGTCAAATCGGACCATCGTGCTCAAATCGGACAAAAAAAACTTGCAACAATAAACAAAAGATTGAATATCGCTCTAAATGGCTGCAGGACGGCCTATTTCAACATCCGTCATAAAATTTCTGTAAATTAAAAACCGAAGAGAAAGAAACTCTACACTCTTAAAACAAACGAGTGATTTTAACTCAGTCTGAGTTGATTTTCACTCCCCCAATATCGAAAATGCACTTCCCCTATAGGAGTGGATCCTTTGTGTGTTAAACCTCCGACAGGATCACTCCAAACGAGTGATTTTAACTCAGTCTGAGTTAATATTCACTATTCTCCAGTGTCGAAAATGCACTTCTCCTACAGAAGTGGATTTCAGTCCTCCTATGTCGAAAATGCACTTCCCCTATAGGAGTGCATCCTTTGTGTGTTAAACCTCCGACAGGATCACTCCAAACGAGTGATTTTAACTCAGTCTGAGTTAATATTCACTATTCTCCAGTGTCGAAAATGCACTTCTCCTACATGAGTGGATTTCACTCTTTTGTTTTAAGAGTGTACAAAGAGAGGTTTTTATACGAAATCTTTTTTTTAAGACAATGTTATTTGAATTCGGTTGAATTAAAATGAAAATGCATCGTTGCATCATAATGAATGAAATTAAAATAGTTCAAAAAGTCACAGAGTTTACCAATTTTCACACCACAACTCCTTTTTGACGATTATCCAACTAACATAAACTGCACATTTACAATACCTCTCCCCTCCCCCTCTTCGAGGAAGTTAGGATTGCCCACACATTCAAATTTCCTTAAAATATGCTCTGGTACTATGCAATAGTATTTCTAGGGCTAAACTAAAACAAAAGCTGAATACATGATTTTTTTTTTTACTAAATCTTACTTCACATTCATATGTAAAGTCTTGAATGAATCGACATGTGCCATTGTTTCGTAGGTAATAAGTCAACATAAAACGTAATTGAAATACTAAATTACCCCCCTAATCAGATCCATAATGGAATACGCCTCTCCAATCTGGTCACACGCCAAAGGATCAACTTTGAAGAACCCGGACAAAACACAAGCAAGAGCAACAAAAATCATCATTGGCGCTGTGTCTTCGACAAATAATGAAAGGTCGCAACAAGAATGTGGCCTAGAACTTTTGGAGAACAGAAGGAAACTAAACATAGTCAAATTTACAAATAAGGCAAGAAGCCGCAACGAAAATCATATAAGCAACAGAACTTATTGACAATGGAAAAGTGATGCTAGATTTAAAAGTCGTCCACCCTGCAGTTTGATCAAGAGATCAGGCATCAGATTGGCTCTGAACACAACACATGCCATTACACAGGAGCCAGTCCTACCATCCACATACTCCCTCCAAACGCAAAAATTGTTACAGATCTCCTGAAACAGCAAGATCTAGCAAACATCGCCATATCAAAAGGGAAAAGGACGATTGAGTCTTATACAGGAGAAGGCTTCACTGATGGATCATCGGACGAGATCTTGACAGACGGTGGAGCCGCATCAATTTCATCTTAGCAAATGGCACCAATAAAAAACAAATTTAGTGAGGCAAAAATAGCTTCTAACTTCACCTGTGAGCTCCTTTCAATACAAAAGGCAGATCTATACCTTGATCTTCTAGACGAGGAAAAAGATGAGGGGTTCCTGATTACTAATTTTAAGCTATTGCGAAGCTGCCCTGCAAGCTATCAAAACGAGACAGTCAAAGATGAATGCGGCTTTACATGATGGAATATTTCAACTTTCAAATTTGAACAAGAAATGTATTTTGCAGTGGATTCTAGCGCACGTTGTTATCAACGGAAACAATTCTGCTGATATTCTGGCAAAAGAAGCAAGAAAACTCAACAATGACATTCTTCCCCAAATCACTCTTAATGACATCAACTCAGTGGCCAAAGCCAAATTTAACAGAAGAAGTGTTAAAATTAAACACCACACCAAATCTGAAAATTAAATTAAACTCAGCTTAGAAAAGGGGAAGTCCTGTCACTTTATTTTAAGGCATTTAGTTATAGAGTTTTCGCCAAACGCCTTAAAAACTTTCTCTTTTTGTTTTCGACTTTTCATTTCAAAGAACATCAAGACACTTTAAATATGTATAATAATAAAACAAATCCAATATGAAAATTTACTCTTTTTTTACTTATTATTGAAAAAACAGCAACTTTGTTTCACCAGCAGCTGCTAAGTCGCACAATACAATACATTTTACCGTTGTCAGTCTTGTGTGGTTTATTTTTGGGACCACTTTTTCCTAGCGATTTTGAATAGGGGTTTTCGCTTCCACTCTTTATCTTAGTTCCCTGGTTAATTATACCCAATCCAAAATTTCAAAAATTGGCTTACTTCAGGTGACATAATTTCCCCTACCTTTCATTACCCTCTCTACCTTCAATCTGCTTTTGTTCCCACGCGACATTGTTCACCAATCGAGGCTCGAGAAGTATTTTATTTTCATTCAGCACTATTTTGCCTCTCAAAAACATAAGCCATTGACATCTCTCCCCATTAGTTCCCCATGGAAGATATGCGGCACGATGAGGCGGTCCGAGACGTCGTTCAGCGGCCGACATCTCCTGTCGCCGTCGGACAGCAGCTCCAGTGCAGAGTCATCCCCAGTCCACCAGGGCAACTCGAGCCCCCCGCCAGCGGAAGACGAGACCCGAATCTACCTCAGACACGTCATCCTTCTCATCCTCAACTGTATCTCGATGGCAGTGGTAAGTACAGTCGGACCTCGTTATCGTGGATTCGTTTAACAAGATTTTATTTTTTCATTAGACTAAGTTACAAGCTAATCTGAATCCCTTTACAAGAAAGCCCACTTAACATGAACTAGCCGACCCGGAGCCTCAATGGTTAGGTAGCTATCCATTGGAGCCTCTGGGTTCGGGTTCGAATCCCGATAAGGCATGGATGTTTGTGCTTGTCTAGTATATGCGGAGTACGTGCTCGTTATATCTATTGGATCCGAAAGACCTGTCGGCTGTCATTGCGCAGTTTCCCACGGGTACAGGTTCCTGGAGACTGTTTCCCTCCCCTTCAGGGACATGTCTAAATTGTGGAGGTGGCGTGCGACAGATGGCTGCATCTGCATCTCTCACGTATGTGTGTGTTGTGCCTGTCTTACTTGACGAAGGTTTATAAGCGGGTTGCTGACCTAGCACACAAGTCTGAAAATATGTCTACCAACTAATATGAACTAAAAATGTACAGTTTTCTTTTTTCTCATTATACAGATTTTTCTTAACCAGATAACGAAGTTCGTTTCAATTTAAAAGCATTGTCTTTAAGTTTTTGATATTCGTTTTATTAATATAATTTCATTTTTGTCTTATACAAATTGTACAGTGCTATGGTCTTCATTTGTTTTACATTTTGTTTATAAGATTATATTTAAGCATAAAGCTTATTTTCGCATAAGCAGAAGCTTATTAAGCAAATTTTCCTGCCAAATCGTCGTTTATGAGCTAATGAAATTGGTGATGAATCATTTGAAAAATAAGAAATTGACTCGACTTATCTCACAATTTGCAATTTTATTCATGGTTTATAATTGTTGCTTTTATACTGAACTGAATAAATACTATATAGGGTCAAGTGGGGCAAGTGTGATTGGGGGTAAGTGTGATAAACAGCTCTTTTAACTTTGGAAATCATTCTAAAAATCTGAAAGTTTGTAATATATAACATTAGACCACTTATAATTAACCTAAAAAGAAATATTGACCTTATTTTTTGTTTAAAGAAAGTTTTGAGCTTTTGAATTTAAGTGCAACTGTCTTCTTTTTATATGGGTTTCCCTATGTGGGGTAAGTGTGATAAAACAGCAATGGTTTTGAAATGCAAATTTTGTACACTTAAAATTGGAATTCAAACATATAATTTTTTTTTTCTACATATGTATGTTTCTTATAATGATTCACTACCAATGTTAGGATTTGGAATTTACTTGAAGCAGAGAACGAATTTTCTTAATGAAAAATGCAGAAACCCTATCACACTTACCCCACTTGACCCTAATAAGATACATAAATTAAATTTTGACTTAAAAAATTAGCAATATTTTAAGCATTCCCTTTAAAAAAAAACGTGATACCTCTTCAAGTTCATATTAACGAAGAATATGCTTATATTTCTTTCAGTAACTTCTTACTTGAATAGCTAAAATCAGTACATAACTTATTAAAAAATACATAATTTAATTTTTTTTTTTTTTTTTGTAAAACAGGGTCTCACCATCAGCACCTGGAAACTATCCACAACTCAGCCAAATGGTTTATTTGTAGCAATCGAATTCTTAGACGCTGTTCTAAATATAGGGCAGGTATGATAACTATGTTGAAAAATATCTTGCAAAAAGTATCTTTAATGAAATTTGTGCAGTAAAATTTATCAATAATAAAAATATAATTCCAATAAAGTATAACGTTTAAATATATTGCAGGGAACTTTTGGATTTCTGGTTTTTATCAAAGACACGAAGTACATTATAGCTCCTATTTCAAAATGGTAAGATAAATCAGTATAGATAAATGAATATCATTCTGTTTGTCATTTATGCATTGCTTTGTCATTTGGCCGATTGCTATAAAACTTAAAGAAGTTGTTGAGTACATTCGGGCTACAGTTTCTAGAAGGAAATAAAGTTCAAAAGTTCTGTTTGTTTTCAGGTAGAGTTTATAGACTCAACATAGAAATTGTGTTTGGTCTCTAAGAAAAGTTCAAGCAGTAATTTTGTTGAGATATAAATTATTTGATATTAAATATTGATTTTATATAAAATATTTTGATTGTAGATATAAATTTAAAAATGTATTCTTTGTCTTGCGTATAACACATTAAAAAATTAAGTACAAGTAGATAAAAGTATATGGTTTTATTTTGTAAGATAGTAATTAAAACATAATAATTCGGTGCAGGAAAAATAGCTTTCAACTTTACTTGTGAGCTCCTGGCAATACAAAAGGCAATTCCCTGGTTAGCTATACCTATTATTATTTTGTAAGATTGTAATTAAAACATAATTTTTTTTATGTATTTATTTAAAATCTTTATTTGATTTTCAATGCTTGATCAGATTTACTCAACTGGATTTAATTTTGATGTTTATAAATGGAAATATTGAGGAATATTTATGAAAAGAAGTTTGTGTTCATAAAATTCTGCCAATCTTAGGAGATAGTATCTGTTTCGTTTTCCGTTTTATTATATATGCATATTACTGGCTTGATAGCTAAAGAAGTACGGGAATTACTTGTGAGACATTTTGTACGTAGAGAATTGGTAGAAATATTCTTAAGTTGCCCTTGACAGGAATAGAACTATTTATTTTATCTCAGCACATTCTGCATTTTCACAGGGGTCTACAAGGAAGCCCTTAAACTTCTCGAAGGGGCGAGATCCTGTCGGACCAGGGCCGGATTTCTAAATAGGCTGTAGCCTAGAGCGGCACATTTTTTGGGGCGGCAAATTTTACGAACAATCAATGTGTGGAATTCGGCATAAAAATTATTATAAAGATAACTATATTTTTAAGAAAGCAAACAAACAATTTACATTAATGTGTATATAGTAAACGTATATACACTCTTAAAACAAACACTCCTAATTTAACTCAGTCTGAGTGGATTTCACTCCTCCAGACTGAAAAATGCACTTCTCCTTTTGGAGTGGATCCTTTGTGTGTTAAATCTCCGACAGGATCACTCCAAACGAGTGATTTTAACTCAGTCTGAGAAAATATGCGTGCCTTTAGGGTGTCGAAAATGCATTTCTCCAACTGGGGTGGATTTCACTCTTTTGTTTTAAGAGTGTACGTACAATTTAGTAATAAAATGAAATGTGATAGCTGCGAGAGCAATTGTTCTCTCTCTGCTTGATTTGGAAGTTGAAAGACAAATAGAAGAACATTTTAAGATATTCACCTATTATTTTGCTTTCGATTTAGAGTGTAAATAGACGATTCTAACTTGTAGGGAAAAAACAGTCTACAAAACTATATCTGGCGGCAAATCGATCGTAGCCAACAGGCGGCAAATCTTTAAATCCGGCCCTGTGTCGGACATCCAAATTAAAAACAATAATAATAAAATACTGACAGCAGCATAGGGCATAATATTCTTGATGGGTTGCTGACTAGTGAAGAGGGGGATAGGTGGACATAAAATTAAAGAATTATGCAATTCAGTGTCGATATTAAATCTTTATAAATATAATCGGAATGGAGTTAAAGTGTTACGAAAATGGAACTTTAACAACATTGCAACATGTATTACTTCACTTGTTACTCACATTTAAAAGTTTAATTATTGTTTGCTAGGATAAGAAAGGTCAGACATGGAGTATATTCCTTGAACAGTTCAGATGACAATGTTGATGCAGTGCTTCAAAAACTATGCAACCAGTTCTGCACATACCATTTTGATAATTGCAAACGAGATTTGCCGAGGACAATAAGGCAAGTTTTTATTTCTTAAAACTTATTTATTTCTGATGTTATCCCATGAAGCTGGAGTAGCATTACACAAAGCAGGGATTGGAATAACGCTTTACTTGTATTGTAATTTCTTCGGTAACGCCAGTAACACCGTTACACTTTTTGAAAGTAACTGCTAGTTAACTTTTAGCAGTAAGGAAAATTTTCATTCCTGTTCTGTTACTTCTCACATCGCTGATCGCTCCACAAGGGTATTTTCGGTAATTCAGGGCATTTGTTTCAAACTTCACTCTTTAAAACTTAACTTTTACCAAGGTAAATTTTCATTATTAGCTTTTTTCTGATTGTCACTATTTTTTTTAAATCATGATTCTCTATGAAAAACGTTAATATGGTTAAATTGCTGGCTTCTTATAACTTGAAATTTCTAAAAGTAACGGTAATTCGTTAATTTTCATATGTCGTAACTGTAAATACTTAATTTTCAAATAAAGTGTAACTGCAACAGAGTTACGTTTTTAATTAAGTGACTGCATAGTTACGCTTTTTTTAACTAAGTTACTGTAACAGAGTTACGTTTTTAATTAAGTTACTATAACAGAGTTACTTTGAAAGTAACTTCCCAGTCCCTGGTTTTGCAGTATATAGCCCAAATCGGGTATGCCAGCTATACTGCTTCTGACAAAGCTTGAAAATATACTAACACACAGTCGTATTTACAGGAAAGGCGACAGAACTTTCAAGAACAGTTTCATGGGCAGCGAGTTTGTCGACTGGTTAATAAAAGTTGGACTTGCCGACCATCGAACAACGGCGGAAAACTACGGACAACGTCTGTTCAGAGGCGGGCTGCTCATCAGCGTGGATGGCGCTGTTCAGTTCCATGACAACAACGCCTATCTGTACAAACTGGAGCAGTAGAATGGAAATGTATTTAAAAATATCTTGTAAATATCATGTGTATATGCTTTGAGTCATCATTTGATATCATGTATGGAATTTTGGTTCATTAAAACTGAAATCACTTATGTTTTTTGTTTAGTGAATTTGTTAATAATTAGTTATTAAGAGTAATCATTTATTACTAATATTAAATGGTGAGTATTATTATTAAAATGATCGATTACTATTGGTAATAATGGAATTAGGTGGTTAGGCCTACGAATTTTTCATTTTAACCGTAACGTCAAAAAGTCAACTTAGCCAGTAGAGGTTTTTTGTGTCAAACAATAAAAAAAAATATTGAAGCATAATTTGGTTTTCGAGCGTAAAACAGCCATTTCAGCAAGACATAATTACTTTTATCAAGGATTTTGACGGAATTTAATAATAACAAGAAGTTCTTAAAAGAACTAAAATAGCCTACTTTCCTGTTACTTAAATACTTACCAAAATTCTTATCTTGAAAAAACTAGGCTCGTAACAGTAAGTGACATCAACAACCGTTTTTCCACATTAAATTTAAAATAAATTTCACTAAATCATTGCAGTTATAAATAATATTTAATTTTTCGTAGAACAAAAACCAAAAACTACTCCTCAATAAACACTTACTTGCTAAATTCGGCTAGTTTCATTTATTTTATTTCGAAAATTAAATAATTATAACGTAAATCGTTTGCAAAAATTTATATTTCAAAGAATAAATATGTAATATTCCTCGCTTTTAAATAGAATGAAAACAATTCGTAGTGAAATATATATTTGACAATTGACCGATGTCTCAAAAATAAATTTATTTTAATTTATTGTCGAAAAGAATTAAAGTTTCTCAAGCAATTGTTGCGATGGCAATGGTGATTTAATTCTAATAAAAATGGCTTCCTATGCTTTTTAAATGAGCATTATATGTTGAAGTTTTTTTTAAATAATTGAAGTACTTCGAATTCGAATTCTTTTCTGAAATGTTCAATGTATTCTAATTTCGATGCGCTGAATTTTTTGACGTATCTCACTTGTCCGTAGCATTTGTAGTTAAATTCAGCGATTTAAATGACTCGAAATTGAATTTCAATACTAATTCAATGGGAAATTCGTCGTCAAATAGTAGATTTATGTCCGTCCTATCGTACAGACAGACGGACAAAAAGTATGAAAGTTGGGTGTCTGAGGTTATACCCTTCTAATAAAAAAAAGAATTTTTAAGATCGGATTGATAGAACTGATTTTGGAAGGGGGGTACGGACGGACAGACAGACGGACGGACGGACATCGACCGCATGTCAATACCTACTTTTTCATTTTTTTAATTCTTCGAATTAAAAAAAAAAGAAAAGTAGGCTAAAAAATAGTAACAAGCAACAATTTACATAATTTGAGCACCAGGTAAGGGAGAGGGTATTCTAACTAACGGTGACGAACGCTTCGATTTCTATTCACTTTCATCTTAACCCCTACTAAAAGTATGGAGATGGGGGGCCCAGTCGGTTAGGCACTCGCCTAGCATGCGAAGAGTCACAGGTTCGGTTCCGGGCATCGTCAAAATAACTGCCGACCTATAAACAGCCCGTGAAGCCAAAAATATCCGACGAATAATACTCCTTGTAGCTTGTAAGGGAGTGCACGTAAAATATCCTTCAAAGACCTAACGCTGCGTACGTTGTCGCCCTTAACGGTTGCGTTGGGTGCCTATTCAGGTGTCGGCTCGTCACTTGACTGTGGTTCTAAAATACGACGCCCGTCGCCAATAGCCCTCGTGTAGCTCTAGTGCGACGATAATTCAAACCTTATCTAACCCAACCATAGAGATCTTAATAAAAGTATTAGAGTGGAGATCACGTGACCTATCTATGCTAACGACGCGACGGGACGAGCCTGGGAGCCGCCATCTTGAGTCCGAGACCAACTTTTTTAAGTCGAAATTGCTTAGAAAAAAATAAATTAAATTCTAAAATATTAAAAAAATGCCATAAAAATACTATCTGCATTTTGGAATATTTTTAGTGACTTTAAAAGAACTTTTAACGCTTTTCTAGTATTTTTACAATATTTATTTTGTAATTTTAGAATTAAATTTTATTTTTCACTTATTCTTCTTCTTAATGTGACGGCGATGGCTGCAAGTTGCCATTGTCGCCATCACATAAAGAAAAAGAATGCTAGTCAAAAAATAAAATTTAATTATAAAATTACAAAATAAATATTATAAAAATACTAGAAAAGTGTTAAAAGTTCTTTTAAAGTCACTAAAAATATTCCAAAATGCAGCTTGTGTTTTTATGGTATATTTTTAATATTTTAGAATTTAATTTATTTTTTTCTAAGCAATTTCGACTTAAAAAAGTTGGTCTCGGACTCAAGATGGCGGCTCCCAGGCTCGTCCCGTCGTTAGCATAGATAGGTCACGTGATCTCCACTCTAATACTTTTATTAAGATCTCTATGAACCTAACCTACTAAATGTAGATTATTAGTCTACCCCACCCCTGTAGGTGTTACATATAATTAACTATTTGCTCGTTGTTCACATTTTTTTATGAAAACCTTTCTCAAAAGAAACAAGAAGTTCTAAAAGAATTAAAATAGCCTACTTTTCTGTTACTTAAATACTTAATGAACTTCCCATCGAAATGTAAGTAGGTTTGTAACCGTAACTGTCATCTAGAACAGCTTCTACACAAGATTTATACTCATAGAACAAATCGCCAAATACAGAATCTTGTTGAATTTAAAACTTTTAAAAACCAGAATAAACTTTCGTTAATTTTCTTTTACAAATTAAATTATTATTTATCATCCGCTTAATTTATTTGGATTCGAAGAATAATTATTATTATAAAATATATTTAAAAAAACAAAGTTGGGTCATACCTTTAAAAAAAAAGATCCGAAGGATATAACCGATTTTTGATAAGGACAGACAGACATTCTCAGCTTGTGAATACTATATCATTTTTAAATAATTTTTTTCAAGCCATTGTTGATGTTGGAACAGCAATTTAATGACTTAAAACTAAATTCCAATGCTAATTCAATGGGAAATTCGCCAACAAACAGTAGAGATGTTCATCTGTGCATACAGACAGACTGATAAAAAAAGTATAAAAGTTAAGTCCGGGAGGTCACACCTAAAACTTTCTAACAAAAAAGATTTTTTAAGATTAGATGGATAGAACTGATTTTGGAAAGGGTTACGAACAGACAAACGGGCAGATATCGTTAGTACCTACCTCTTTTTTCAAGTATTATTAATTCTTTTAAATTAAAACATAAAAAGAAAAGTAGACGAATAAACATCTTCTCTGCAAAATACCCTTACTTTGTAGGTATAATTGTAAGAATTTTAAAAAAAATTTGTACTAAACTGAACTAATCTAAACTAAATTATAATCAATTTATAAATTTGTAAATTTAAAATGTTAGTTAATTTACAAAAAATATTATAATTTATTAATGTAATGATTTTCTTAAATGTTTACTTTGGGGGGTCTTCATTAAAAATTCAAAGTATTCTTGTATTATTAAAATATATGCCGTACAAGACAGAGTAATGTATTTTAACAATTGTTTGCACAGGTTTTTCAATAATTGTTCGATGAAATTTGTCAGAAAAAATATATATTTACTTTCAAAATAAAACTTGAGACCATTTTAAACAGTTTTATATACTTAGATGCTTGTGAAATTATCAGAGTGAAGTAAAAGGATTATTAATTAATATTGATATAGACATAAAATTAACCGATAAGTTTATTTAAAAAAAATTTATACAAGTTCCCACTTTCAAAAATCACAGGCAAGTTCAAATTCAAACAAAAATATGACATGTATCAACAAATTGTAAGAATATGTCAAGGGGGAAAGAATAAACAATTCATACCAATAAAAACTGTCATATCTTGAAATCTTTGGTAGTTTATCAAAGTGTGTTCTAGACAATACAAAAACAGTTTTTTTTCCAATTCAGTAGGAATTTCATAAACAATTTCAATATGTATTCAAATTGTTCACTAAGAATTATAATTTTTATCATTGGGACATTTGTTAGGTTCAAAAAATAAAAATTAATAACCAAAAGAAACTTAAAACACATTAAGACAATGATTTAAAAGACATATTGCAATCTTAAGCATATACTAAAATACTCCGCATACATGGACGGAATTTTTAGTTATATTATGTTTTCACTAACATTTGAAAAATTCCTCTAAATCAATAATAAAATAACCAACAACAAACAGTCCACTTGAATCATACAGTCGAACCTTGTTAACATGAACTAGAAGGTAACACGAAATTTGAGTTTACATTCACCAAATTTCAAGAGTAACCGTCAGGAAATTTTTGAATTATAATTGGTGAATTAGATAAATATTTAAAAAAAATAATACAAATATGATTTAAATAAAATATAAGATACAATTTGTACCTAGTGTTTGATAAAAATAAGAAAAATTGAAAACAATCCATAACAAAAAATCAAAATTATAAGAATGATAAAGACAATTTCTTATTTAAAAAATAAAAAAATTATAAACAATGTTTTTTTAAAAATAAAATACTTATAAAAATGAAAATTACAGAATTTTTAGCTCATGCTTTTTGGGATCTTATGCAAAATAGTTAACATTATTTGTTTAAAGCTAACAAGTTAAGTTACATGTTAAGTGTTTTGCTGATTTTACTTAACAGTAACAAAAAATACTTTTAGTTCAACTTAGCAAAATTTCATGTTAATGAGGCTTGATTTCATTTTGTATATTATAAACATAACTCATATCTCGACCATCACTACTTCAGCATTAAGGCTGTGTACAATCGCTGCAGCCTCCTCAAAATCTATTTCAGACGAGCTCAGATCGAAAACCCGTAAATTTCTTAGGTTCTCTGCCAACAATTTTATGCCTTCCCCAGTAAGAGCACAATCTGCAAGAGCCAATTCCTTTACATTGGAGAGAGTGTTTTTAGCCAAGACCTTTGATAGGACACCATCATTTAAGTGTGTAGCTGGGAAAAGAGACAAATTCGCTAACTGGGGACAGCTACTAAGCAACATTACAATCGTGTTTTCAGACACAGATACATTGGAATCGGTATTTTCCAAAATCAGATTCCTTAGATTTGCAAAGCATTCTGCAGGATTAAGCATGTCGTGCTGTCCACAGTATTCACTGAGGTATTCCACTTTCAATTCCTCCAAGGCAGGAGCATTTAAGGCCAGGGCCGCAAAATCCACGGTGAAAAAATTCAACAAATGGAGAGTTTTTAATTGCTTGCCCATGGTTTCCAGCAGCATTTGAATTCCAAGCTGGAAATTCCCCCCATTAGGAGATTCCCACTGAACAAGCAGGTTGCTTAAATTTTCAAAATCCCTCAATCCATAAATAACGTGATTATCACTGGCCAATATGTCTACTTCTTTTATGAAAGGGCAAGTTAATGTAGCAATGTGAAGAGCAGTAATGGTAGCAGGCCCATTAGACTCGCTTCCAAGGAAACACTTCTGGAGCTTATATTGCGTATTAAGTGTGCCGTTATCCATCTCCTCTGTATGCATGTACTCTAAGCAGCAGGAGATGTCAATATTCAGATTTGTCAGCGACTTGCAATACTTAAGTATGTTCATGCTTTCCAAGTAGTGAACAGGGTTCCTTATATCCTGATACACCTCAATAACACTCAGAGTGTGATTGGGCCAGAACTCGCCATCCACCACTAGGAAATTGGACAAGGGGGTTTCCGGCACAAAATTAACCTTCAAAACCTTCAAGTGCTCGCTGTTTCTGATGGACTTCAAATCGAAGGCGATGCACGACTCCAGAAGCTCCAAGTGTGGCGACATACGAACCAGACACTCGATGGTGCCAGAGACTAAATGCCTCTTGATGGGATCAATGGTATACGGGTTAGAGAAAGACAGTTTCCTCAGAACCAGCGATCTCAGTTCTTTACAGGCCGAGGATAGATTCATGAGCATCGTAATGAACACTTCCCTGGTGATCAGGACATGCTCCAGCTTGAAATGCTGCAACCGGCCACTGGATAGAAGCAGATGCACATCACTGACTTCTACCGGGTGAGGCAACATGTCCACAACATGGGCAAACAAGTCGTCCACAATGGTGGAGGGCATGGACGAGAAATGATTCACAGGCTGGAAGTCTTCCGTGACACCCTTCCAATGGTGGCTCTTCAAGAGCCGGGCGGTTTTGGAAACGCAAATATTGTACAAGGAATCCATTTTATGGGCCAAGTATAGTTTTCCCCTAAAAATAACATTTTGAAATGTCACTTAAGATTATTATTTTTTTTTTAATATAGTAGGATTGTGGCAGAAACTATCACTTAGAGCCTCAATAAAAAAAGTTAACATTTCAGAAATGAAATTCTGATTAATATATCTTTCAATTACTAGCTACTTATAATTTTCTTCTGATAACTACCTAATGCTTAAGAAGAACTAAAACCAAGGCATATGCCATGAATTTGTTAAGAATCACATAAAAAGCTTTATTTTTTTTAAAAAAAATAAAGCTTTTTATGTGATTTCTCATGAGTTCTCTTATTAACTTATCTGTATTTTTTGTTCCTAAAAATTATTTTCCTTTAGATAAATTTTCTAATAATGAAAATTGCATTTGCTGCACTACATATTTTTTTAAAGTGTTGAACAGTCATTTAAAAGAGTCATAGAAGTTTTAATGGTATATTCATAAAATTAAAGTTGCATCCCATGCATAAATAACAGTGCAAAAGGGTCAACTGGAAACAAATAAGATGCTTGAATTAAACATCAATTAGGAGAGTGCTTGAAAATAAATATGCAGAATGCAATAAGAAATGTTTAATGAAAAACTTTAATACCCAGCCAATTTTTAAAATTTCCAAACAGTCTGCATGTGACTTCACAATGGTAATATTTATAAGTTTTTTGGCAAAAAAAGGAAAGAAAAAGCTCTCATACAAGGTGTTGTTATGTACCATTTTAGTTTCTCTCAAGGTTGTTTTGTATGCTGAATTTCCAGAATTTATAATGTGTTCTTGCAATTTTCAAAATTATCCCAAACATTGTGTTTAACCATTTCGAGCAATTAAAATGGCAATAAAAATTCTAGTTTAATCTTTATGAACAGGTACCCAATTGACGAAATTAGCAAAACTTGTAGTCACGTCGGCCCAAAAAATACAACCACATTTCAAAAAGACAGTATTGCAATAGTGGTCATATCTGGAAGTAGATTTCGATGACACTGGTAGACAAAAAAATAGTCGTATGATATGACAAGTGCATTAAAAAGGCTGAAAATTTTGTGAAGTATAAACTTTCAAGTGCACATCATAATTGTAAGGAAAGTATGCAAGTTTTTCTTAATCTTATCTCAAAATGATTCTTACTATAGAAACACCCATATTAAATTACAACATAAACCTATGCAACAGAGGCGTATAAAACCAGAAAAATAGCAAACATTTTATACATCATTAAAAGACCTAGGTCTCTGGGAATTATTTTCTTATCTTAGGAATACAAAATTAATTTGGAATAGGGGAGAGTGTTGTACCTTGGGACAATTTTTACATTTTAATATTTTTCTTCGATAATTATTGTCAAAATAAAAATTTCAAAGCAGCATCTCAACACACCAATATATTCCTCTATAATGTATTTTTTTAAATTCTGGCAGCTTGAAATTAAAAAATTGCCACTCATTTAAAGTAGAGAGGATAAACTGTCCCAAGGTACAACATGATGTTGTACCTTGGGACAATGGACATGCTTTATAATTCAGTCAATAGTCATACACTTGAACTAATTTGTGTCAGGAAACAAACTTTATTTCAAAATACATCAGAAAATGTGCTCTTTAGAACATTTCATCACACGGAAGGAAAAAGATTTATCAGGTGTTGCCAGAATTATATTTTCAAACTTCAATCATTATAAAATATATCCAAAACAAAGCTGAGTATTATTTTACATGTTTTGTGGAATTGCTCTAAAAATAAATAATAAAGATATTTTTATTTATCCAAATTATTAAGAATTTCATCAAATTATTAATAGGGGAAGGTGGGTTACCTTGGACCTATTTTGACTTTTCAATTTTTATTTTCTTAATTACTTGAAAAAAGTGAATAAAATATTTTTACTGAATACTTTATGTTGTTATATACAACATATATTTATTTCAACACGTTATTTAAATGATTTCAACTATTAAAAAAATAAATACGGAAAATTGTAATTAGGACCAAGGTACACCACCGGCGGTGTACCTTGGTCCAACCGGTAGTGTACCTTTGACCAATTATTAACAGGTAGAGATACTCGATTTACAGTCCTAAAACCAATATTTATTAGCCACATAAAATTCAAAAATACATTTTACAACCTACTCTTATTTCTAGCCAAGATTGTAGTAATTGGTTATGTAGTATTAATATGGTCAATTGGCTCAGTAAGGGGTTTTATTGCCTTAGTGTTTTTTAGTGCCTTTTTGGCTTTTTCAGCTGCAATGCAATCTTTCTCGGGTGTATTCGTTAAAATGCAGCATAAAATTAAACTGTTATTTCATGCCATGGAAAAACATTTGGCTATCTTTGTCTTAAATTTGAAAAAAAAAAAAAAAACTCAAATATTCCCCCCTATGTTTATTCAACTAGGCCTAAACGTAAAAAGGATGTTCTGCTTAGATATTTATTATAAAAAATATCTTTTTAGATGAGCATGCAATAATTATTTTCTATATTATATCAATATGGTTAAAATTTTATAGGCTTCCATAAATCTAAATAATTAACTACAAAAAAAATTCTTTATCACATCATATCAAAATTTCTTACAAATTTCCATTTTTCTAGATTTTACAAATCAGGGTTGCATATTAATAGCTTAAAATACTTAATTTTTCAAAGGAAAGAATTTACTTGAATTTTAAAATGGGTTTTCAGCAATCTGAAGCACATAAGACCTATAGTAGTGTACCTTGGACCAGACCAAGGTACACCACTTGTATTAGGTTCGAGGTACACCACTTGGATATTAAAAACAAAATAGTTAATCACCAAGTTAAGGTTAGACTTAACTTAATTTCAAGCACACTGTTTTATAGCTAAAACTTTGCTTTATATTGCATAACCATCATTTCTGAATAAACACTACATGTTTGAGTAAAAAATTTACACTAAAGAATCTGACAAAAATTTACTTTTGAACTGTGAATTTAGTTTTTCGAAACCTCTTTAATAAATTGACCTTTTAAACAAACAGATAGAACTTCACTGAGATCCCTGGTAGCAAATACTTTAACTGCATGCGGTGTTGTTTCAATATCTAAGCTAATCGAGCTAGAATCAGCATAGGTTCGAGGTACACATACGTCCAAGGTACACCACTTACCCCTTCTGTCCCAAGGTACAACACACTACATGGTTTAAATAAAAGCAAGATAGTGGCCAATCCAAATGCATTATCATTATTTTCCCATAACCAAAATATTTTAAAATCTTCTCTTTTATGAAGAAAATAAAATGCAGTTGACTTTTTGTAAGAGTACTAAGGTAAAAAATTATATTAGAATGCGAAAAATATTTACTACATGGTTTAAATAAAAGCAAGATAGTGGCCAATCCAAATGCATTATCATTATTTTCCCATAACCAAAATATTTTAAAATCTTCTCTTTTATGAAGAAAATAAAATGCAGTTGACTTTTTGTAAGAGTACTAAGGTAAAAAATTATATTAGAATGCGAAAAATATTTACTTTGGGGTAATGAAATATCATTTTTTGTCACCATTTCATCAATTCAATGATGCTAGTGTTAAATTTTATTATGATGATGTCTGTTGGTTAAGGCTACTATTAGAAATAAACAATGTATGAATATTGCCAATAGATTCTTAGAAATTGTCAGTGTCCCAAGGTACAAGCGTCCCAAGGTACAACACTCTCCCCTACATATAGCTAGAATTGACCAAAAATAAAAAAATAGTTGAGGAACGTAATAAAAGATAGGACATAAGTGCTATTGCTTTTGATGAATTCGCAAATAAAATATACACACATATTTGAGCTTAAAAGGATCAGACATTTTTCTCTCTCTCTCTACTGGACAGTTAAAAATAAGTAGAAATGTTAAAATAAATAAGCCTTGACTATCAATTTTCTACTTTTTCTAATAAAGTCTTTTCACAAAATAAATAAAATTTAAATAATGATTGGTATTTACTTTATTAGACTAACATGTAAATTATACAATTTTACACACAACCAAGATTGGTGGGCTACAGCTAATTTAACTCACCAGAACTCGAGAATAATTTCAATAGTCGAAAGGTGTGAAGATGGCTTGCACTTTAGCTTCTTATAAAGATGCACCACAATTATATGCCTAAATAAAATATAATTGTTAAATTTATGTTTACAAACAAAAAATAGATATTTATGCAACTAGTGCGAAAAGTAATGCTTTTTAAAACAAGTGGATTTTATTTCACGAGCGAGGTACGAGCGAGTGAAATAAAGACACGTGTTTTAAAAAGTTTACTTTTCGCACGTGTTTCATACACTATTTTTTATAATTGCGTGAAAAAAATCAAATCTCATTGGTTCAAAAATAATTCACGTGCTAATTAGACTAAAATAGACTAAGAGATGTCAAGGAAAACAACCAATGAACTCGCAGTTCGGAGCGCGTGACGCTATAAAAAACCAATAAGCGTGTTTCAACATTTTGTCAAAGAAAGCAACCAATGAACTCGCAGTTCGAAGGGCGTGACTTAAGAAATATTCCCATCGCGAGAAAAAAAATTCATTGATTCAAAAATAATTCACGCGCATAATATTTTTAAATACAGCAGATAGATAAATCTTTGGATTTTATGAGTATTATCAAATCAAAATTTTACTTGAAATGTTGGCATCTTATAAAAAGAGTGCGACAAAGTCTTTTTTTCACTGCTTTTGGGTGAAAAAAAGTACTTTTTTTCACTGTTTCAAAAACTCCAGCTTTGTGCACGCGTCTGATATTGAAAATATAATGTAAAAGTCGGCTTTTTTTCACGCAATTATAAAAAAATATGTTTATCAACAATTCTTATTTGTTACATAATTGAGAATTTAAAAAAAGTTTTGCCAATGCATCAATTTAAACAAAGGTCAAACATTGAAAAGAAAATGCACTGCATGATATAATCGAATTGATGCCCCAGATAAAGACATCTAATAATAAGTAAACAGTGAGTACATTACTTTTGCAAATTCTGATGATAATAGAATTTTTTTTTGTTAGCAAAGAAAAAGAAATTTGACTTTTCTACTAAAAAAAAGACAAAATTAAAGAAAGATACTAAATAAAGTTGAAATCCTGAAACTTAAACTTAGAGTGCTCAAACAAAACCTTTCAAAAAGTATTTTGCCAAATTATTGTCTGTCATAGCTCATTTGCAAGTAACTTTTTTTTAACGCACTGACTTATCACCCGCCAGGAAGTGGAAGTTAGCCTCTTCGACGCATGCGCATCAGCCTTCAATACTCGGCACCGAAGTTGGCGACTTCAAAGTAGTTGGCGATGGCGATTTATATTTCGCAACAAACCATGTCGGCCGCCTCGAAGCGCGTTACCTTATATTTTGTTGTTGAGTTTTTCGAACGTATTATGCAGATTTAGTGCCACAACTAATAAAAATATTAATAATTATTATATGTTTATATTTTAAGGAGTCTAAGGTATGTACTTACTTTTATTAGTTTGAAAAATTGAATCTTCTACCTGTATGCACTTGGTGAGTAATGAACGAAATTTGTGTAACTTCTTTTGCTTAACTATGTTTTACGATAAAATTAATTGCCGTAGAAATTAATGCTGTTCACCATTTATCTTGAACATGTGTTTTACTAGTCAAAAGAAATGTCTAAAATTCCTCAGCTACAACTAACGCTGGTCTGAAGTATTGTGTGAAAATATGTAAATAACAATTTCAAAATATGCCGATGTAATATAGATTTAGCTAACTGTATATTGTAAATTGAAATTGTATTAAATTATTCCATAGCATGCGTTGCAAGTTTAATAATTCACTAAAGTGCAAGTTAAATAACATTCTCTTTTTGTAGGATGCTGCTCAAATCGGTTTTATATCAAATATGGGCAGTAGTAATGAAAATATAAGTAAATACAGTCATTTAAATTTTTTTCTTTGTGATTCTGTATTGTCTGATGCGAAAATTTTCTAAATTAAATGCTTAAATCTCTCAACTAAAAATAAAATGTTTTTATTTGATAAAAATAACTTTCTTGAAGAAAAACCCATGCCTAGAGTAGAGAACTGCATGAAGGATTTGCAAAAACTTTTCAATTTTTAATTCTTCTTCCCCCCATTCTTTGTATGATGAATTTTGGGATGTTAGTTCTTGTATTTATTGATATAAAATGACCTTAACAATGACGTATGTAAGTAAAAAAAGTCGCACTGTCTTAACAGACGAAAGAATGTAGCTTAAATTGGAAGTGTCGTCATCGATGCATGTGCAATCAGCCTACCATGAAGAGCACAAGGTCAGTATATTCTTCTTTTAGATTTCTAATTATTAAGTGTTCTGAAAACTGCAAATAAATCTTCTGATAGTATGCACATGGTGAGTAAAACATGCCTTTTGATGGTTTAAAGAATAATAGCATAATTTCCACAGGTTACCACTAAGCTGGATTATTACGTCAAATTGAAAGTGTAAGTAAAAGAGTTACAAAATACAGCTATTGTATGTTTAAATGTGGGTTTTCTATGATTAATAATGGATATATCCTAATGACCATCCTCTTTGATTTGTCCCAAATTAAAAGATAGTGGCATCTCATTGCAGTTTGGTTTTTCGGAATCCATTGTGGTGAGTAAGTAACACACTAAGCATGTATTATTGATAATGGAAAAATCATGATAATAAAATATCTGTGTATAAATTTGAGAGGTAGATTCATCATGTCGTCATCGATGCATGTGCAAGAATAATAGCATAATTTCCACAGGTTACCACTAAGCTGGATTATTACGTCAAATTGAAAGTGTAAGTAAAAGAGTTACAAAATACAGCTATTATATTAAAGCTCTAGATTAACGGTCGCCATTCGCCAACTGGAGACTATTACACCAAAAGTGGCTACCTAAAAATCGAACCCCAGTCGCCAAAAGTGGCTATCATATTTTTTAATTTTTGTTCAACAAATAATTAATACTGAAGCTGCATTTCTAAAATAATCATAATAAAACGCTCAGATTCTATTCTGTCGGAAAGAAAGACTTGATGACAGTTGTTACTTGTCGGTGAAATTTTCCCCTCATCATTGGCCTGTGTTTTGTGTGGATGTCACTGAGTCGGCCTCCGTGTGACGTAAATGGAGCTGGGCGACGAAAATCTTAAATGCAAATTTGATTTTCAAATCTTGCTTTACGATAGCGGCAATTTAAAAGTGATTGATTTACAGCTGATTAAGATCTCAACTATTCCTTTAAACAATTCTGATATGAGAAAATTTCATGAACTATTATGGCGATTCGAATTCTCCGAAACTAATAGTATATAGTAAGTACATAAATTAATTTTCTTCTTTTAACAATGGCCAATCACATAATACTTACATATTTGGTATGATACTTTTTTTACTGTCAATCTTTTTTATTAAAAATGTCTTTAATAAAATTGTGTTTTGTGGAAAATCGCAGTTTATTTTTGCCTTATATACTTAAATTTGAAACTGGCTACTATAAATCCAAATGTGGCTATCATTTTTTGTCATTCTGGTAGCCACTGGCTACTATTAAAAATTCCCAGTCTACAGCATTGTATTATGTGTTCATGTGGGTTTTCTATGATTGATAATGGATATATCCTAATGACCATCCTCTTTGATTTGTCCCAAATTAAAAGATAGTGGCATCTCATTGCAGTTTGGTTTTTCGGAATCCATTGTGGTGAGTAAGTAACACACTAAGCATGCATTATTGATAATGGAAAAATCAAGATAATAAAATATCTGTGTATAAATTTGAGAGGTAGATTCGAGCAAATTTGCGAGTAGAAAAGATGTCATTTATAGATTTAATAGTCTTGTCCCAATTTTTTTTTATCGCACTCTCTTATCCACCAGGAAGCGGAAATTGGCCTTCCAGGATGCGGTTGTTAATTTAAATAGTTCAGATTGTAGAACAAAAATTATAATCCATTTATTAGTATTCAGGGTTATTAAAAGAATAAATTTGAAATATTCTTCATTTTAAGCTTATATTATTTTTTAAGTGACAAGTAAAAAAGTCGGCAATCAAATTCCCAAGAATATGCAAGATAGTATGCAATTATTGCCTTAACAAATATTAAACTTTTGTACATTAATGCAATGCGTCTAAATTTTCGAGATATTTGATGGCAGTATTATTACTTGTACTTGTTCTCTTTAAATTAACAGGAATTTTTCCTCGGTTTTAAAAGTTTTGACAGTAGAATATTATTTAAACAATGTATTTACATTATTATTATTTGTATTAAAACACAACTGCTACTTCATTAATATTGAGTTCAATATTGTTAAGTCTAGGAATTATTCAGTTAAAAGTTTTTAAATGTATAATTCTGCTTAGCTAGTTTCTATAAAATTGCAGCTGTTTTGTTCATATTATGTGTAATATATACAATAAATATTTGTTTGCATAATAAAGTGAAATTTTTAAAATGTTTTTTTCTTATCTGTGTGAACAAAATAAAAAAAAATTTATTGTAAACTTTGATGAAAAATAAAGTCAAGCTAATATAAAATTTTATATTTGTCAGTTCATTACCATTAGGAAGAATGTATTTTATGCATTCAAATTTATTAATGGATTTTTTATAAATCTTAACTTGATTTTAATAATATCTTACAAATGATTTAACTTAACTGTCAAATGGTAATAAATTGAAACAAAATTTCTCGATAATTTGAAAGAAATTGATTTCCATTGTAATTTTTGTACTTTTTAATTAGCCAGGTTCGGTGGTGCCTATAAGTACTGGTTGAGGGGGTTAAAAAAATAAAACATTTTTTCGTGCTAATTGATAGTAGATAGTCATCTTTGTAATCAGTGGATTAAGAAGCTGCTATCATACCCTGTTTTCTTAATACTTCATATGTTTCATTCCTGATTTATCGCAGAAAGGTATAAAGAAATTATTACAAAACACAATATGAGCTTGGAATAAAGATTAAAATTAGTGTTTTCCCAAGTAGAACATTGTCCTTTTTTAAAACTCTTATCACTAGCTGTATTTCTGCTAATCTTCAATTGATGAATTAAGGAGCTTTTGAAAAATTATGGCAATTCAATAATTTTTTGTCAACAAAATGCATGAATGAAATACGAAAATGATATTTTAAGTTTTTATTGCTTGTTGGAGTATGTCAGCTTATGCTGTGCTGGATATGAAACCTTAAATATTAGTTCAGTACTGCTAATAAATGAATTATAACAAAAGAGATCTTTCAATAAAGCAGTTGCTTTCCCTTATATTCTAAGATTTTAACTTATCAGAATATAAATTGTTAATGTTTATAATTATCTTTAACCCTTTCAGTCCCAAAATTTTACTACACTACAGAAACATCTGATATTCACAAAATAAGCTTATTTTAGGTAAAATATACGAATTCCATAAGAGAAAAAAATTCATTTAAATTTTTTATATGGTTTTTGAAACAATGCCAAAATTCTCTAACTGTGGAAAACAACAAAATAAAAAATATATAAATTACCTAAAAACACTTCAAGTTATATATTTTAAGGTATCTGACCATATTATTAAAAAAAACTTAGTAATTATTTTAACCGAAATAGTTTAAATTGTGTTTTAAATATGTGGAACTGAAGTGAACTTATCAAAAATAAGGAATTTTCTAATTAAAAAAAGTAGTAGTTCTGACTTCTATTGAGATTAAAGTAAAATTTTGTCTGATAGAACAAAGTGTGAAAAATCGAATGATGTGTGTTTGGATGTCATAGCGGGACATAAACATTTTGAAAAAAATATTGAAAGTGATGATGCCAAATGGCATCACTGGGACTGAAAGGGTTAAAATCTTGTGCCTAAAGCTAATGTGACCAAATTTCTAAATCAAAACATTATATTTCCTATAACTCTCATAATAAACAACAAATAATTGAGAAATAATCGTAATTATTATCTTTATGGTAATAAAGGTATAAAAACTATTTAGTATTTTAGTGTCATATTAATATTTTAAAAAAAATTATACAGCAAAAATTTTGTCAAATCAACCTGTACAATTTGTAAATCGGATTTATAAAAACAAAATCTTCATATACATGGTGAAGATGCATTTTGTGAACCTCATTTATTCAAAAACAAAAAAGTTCACTTTGCAACAGATAGTTTACGTTAGAACGTCGCAACATGATGAAGCAATAAATGATAAGGAATGCATTACATAATTTACTTACAGGGGGCAAAGAATTATACAGGGGTGATGATCATGTTTGAATTTTTCTTTTTCGGCAAAGGTATTGGGTTTGAAATACACTGCAATAAATAAAATTAACCAAAGGTAAAATAAAATTAACTCTAAGACAGTTTTAGAAAGTAAATTGACCCTAAATTTTTTAGGGTCTGTTTAGGGTGTTCTTGCATATTTTAGATGTTTAAAAATAGATTTCAACTTCTTTTTTAACAAATAAAGTTTGGAAAAGATTGCTGTTCTAATTTAGAAGTTTTTTCTCCTGTTTTTTACTATTTCTTTCCGGATGTATTATGAACCTAATTTCACAAATTCTAGATTTTTAGAATGAAAATTAAAAAGTTGGGAGTGAAGTAAAACGTGCTCGCTAATTGTGTTGATCAGTGTATATTAATTAATGCTAAGGAGGGGTTTTTCACGTTCAAGATTTACCCACACAAAAGGTAACCTAGTTTGTAACAGACTTTTTATACTTGAGTACCTGTACCACCAGATAATTTTACTACGCCCAGATGTAAGGAATATATAATTTAATATAAGTAGTGAGACTAAGCGAATCCGTTACATATAAAAAAAGAACCAAAAGCATAGAAAACATGTTAAGTTTTTTTTTATAGGAAGTTCTTTGGTTTGTACAGCGATACCTTGATCCTAACCTTTAGCAAGAAAAATGATTCTACTAAATTTATTAAATAAATAAATTAAATCAAATGTTATTTGTTGAAGGGAACATCAGTTTTCAAGAAACACCAAAAACGTATTAAAAAAACTAATTATTCATGATTTTTTAAATTTGCATAAAAAACTAATATATAATTTTGCATAAAAAAACTAATTATTTATCAACAAATGTTTAAATTTGCATAACATCTTATTTATATTCGTATAAAAATTAAAAAACATATTTATGTATTCAGAAAATAACAGTACAACACTGCAACCGCTTGGAAATTTAAACATTGTAGAAATTAATGCATTAATACAAGTGGCGATATACTGCCAAATCTGGTTTCCATCTGGACACCAGTTTCTAAAGCTACGACAGTCGGACGAGGTTCCGACTGTCGTATACGGCAGGCGGACTCCGATATGATTGGTTGCTATTTGACTTCCTGGCGGCCGTGTAGCAACGGCCTTTTTTTTAAAAAAAATTAGTTGTTTAACTTGTCCTTTTGACAACATAGTCATACATTCCCATTAAAAACCTTCAAAATAATCAGCCTAAACTGTTTTTCACGAAATAAGTTTACACTAATAACCAAAATTTCCAAATGTCTTTTAAAGCTAAACTCATTTTGAATAAAACCTTACCCTATAGATGCTGGTCTCCTATTAAATAGAGTCCTTTGGTTGTGGCTTGTATCCGATCCGATCTGCGACAATTTCTTTCTGGGTTTTTTCATCAGCCACAGCCTCGGTTGTAATGTCGCCCTCTTTGTCTTCAATGGAAGATTTCTGCTCGTTTTCCTTTTTCATGGTCTCATATTCTTGAAGGTCTTCGACTTTCAGTTCGATTCGAGTTGGTTTCCTGTGGAACATTTTTAGAAATTGCTAGAAAAGAAAACATTGAAAATTAGTATAAACAATAGTGCTAGAAATTTAATAAAGACAAGACATTTAGGAACTATTTGTGCTAATAATTAAACCAACTAGGAACCCTGGTTAACAGAATGCCATTTAGCAGAACAACTAAAAATAAAAGATTGATAAGAACAATTAAAATAATTGTCCGATCAGGCAAACAAAACTAATCACAAACCGAGGAATAAACACACATTGCTGCTACAAAATTTTTTTTATCGGTCCGTTCATGTGCAGCATCCTCAATCTAAGAGTCAAATTTTAGAAAACCATCAACAATCATATGTCCATGGTAAGACACTAATCCAAACAAAACCTCGACTTTTTATTAAAAGTACTTAGCATAACCATGTGTAACTTAGTTACATGTAATTAAGGGTCCATGAATTCACTGCAGCTAATTAATCCTTTATACAAAAAATTACTGTTACAAAACCAGTCTGAAACTAATAATAGCAAAGTAAAAAAGATTAAAAAACATTTTAAAATGCAATGCTAGTACGAGATTTAATTCAAAAAACATAAAGTACAAGAGAGGGTGATCATTTATCATAACAGAACAGTTAGAACCATCGAAAATCTAAGAAGGTTACTTTAAAAAACAATCTTTGGTTTCTAAAGTAATCATTACCTTATAACTTTAATCGTAAACTCGTGCCTATCAATAGTTATTGTGCAGTTATTTAGATAAACATTTATAAAATAATAATTATTATACTATATTCATTTAGATTAATTTCCGTGACATTTTATTAACTATTTTGTTTACATACAAAATGCGATAACTCAGAATGCAACACAACATTTCGAAGAACGTACCTCATAAAAACAGTTTCAAAGCCAAGAACAAATAATCTTTATGCCTAAAATTCTAAAAAGACAATAGTATTCTCTATAATTAAATATTTAAAACATTTAAACGAGGTCAAGTAGTTGTTTGTAATTTGGCAAGGTGGATGTTTTTATTTTTTTTATGTTACGGTTGGTTGGTTGGTTGCTAGACATATATTTTCAGGCTTGTGTGCTTGGTCGCAAAGACTCGCTTATATACAAAACACACACTAACACATATGACAGATGTTGCCATTTGTCTCCACCACCGCAATTTAGACATGTCCCTGAAGTTGAGGGAAATTTTCTCCAGGAACCTGTACCCATGGGAAACTACGCAATGACCGCCTACAGGACTTCGGGACCCAACAGATTTTACGAGCACGTACTCCGCATATACTCGCCAAACACATAGATCCATGCCTGAACGGGATTCGAGCCCGGACCCAGCAGCTCCAGAGGCTAATATTTTAACCACTACGCCGCCGGATTGACTATGTTAGGGTTGGTTGGTCATTAACATTACATACCGGCTTCGGCTTTGGTGAAGAGCACAACTAGTTTGAACACAGTCAAAAAGACTGCGTAATAGAAATTAGCGCGTTTGTACTTTATGGCGTAAGATCATTTGTTCACTATAATGAAGTATACTTTGATCTTGAAATAATACTTCGAGAAGTATTGTGTATTAATGTATATTTCGCCAACTTCTGAATGACGCGCCTAACCCACGTTTTTTTTAATGACCAGCCGTCCCCTCATTACTCGTATCGATTAAGTGCATCACTCTACATTTGTATGTTTTTGCTGTTTTTCAAGAAAATAAAAATAATTTTTACTTACTTATCATTTCAATTGGTAGGTTTGTGCATGTATTTCCATATTCGGCTTGTGTGTTTAATCAGAGGCACGTTTATAAACCTTGCAAGGCCGACACAGACCTCGTTATGTCCATGTTTTGCCCCTGTATAGTGTGCATTTTTTCTGTATTTTGTCCCTATGCTGTTTTTCTATGATTACTAATCTTTTGTTTCTTTTCAGATGTCTTATATCCTGCTCTGCAGCGCCCTTGTGACACCAAAAGTCTCAAGTTTTTCAGCGAGGTCTTTGTCCAGATTTATTCCCAGTCCAAGTTAACCCCTTTATGGGATGCTTTCGATGAAGGAGTAAGGGCGCTTCGCGCCGACACTCGTCGGTTACTGTTCGATTTCCGATTCCGACACAGACAGAATTTTTACTGACTTTGAGAAAGAAATTAAAACCAAGGCAAAGGCGAGAATCGAGCCCGCAAGAGGAATAATTTGCAGACTGTTAGCGTAATGGTCAGCGATGTTAACCACTATAGGCCACCTGGACACCTCGTTGCAGTTGTTTGCTGTTCCCAAACACGCTATCGGTGCCAGCTAAATATGAAACAGCTAAAAATCTCTTTGAAATATACTATTAGAGATTGAGAAATATTAACATACAGATAGCTATTTACTAGGTCAGGGGTTCCCAACCTTTTTGCATCTGCGTACCACTTGACTTTTTGAGAAATTTTGGCCTATCACCAGACCTAAATATTTTAATAAACGAAAAATATTTACTCTTCAAAAAGTGTCTAAATTTGAATTAAATTTCCGAGGAAATTTAATGGTTATATATTTGATTATTATTATATGGCTTGCTCGTAATAAAGGAGAAATAAAAAAGATTAAAATAGTATTAATTTACAGAATTATTATTATTATGGTTCTAAAACCATACAAATAAAAAATTAGTACAAACTCGCAAAAAATTCTTTTATATTGCGGAACTTGTTATTTGCTTGTGATTAAATTATCAAAACTAGGAGTGAGGGAATTTATCTTCACTGTTAAGTCTTCTTCAACACTTATTCTGTTTCGATACTTTTTTTTATTACAAGAGTTCAGAAAATCCACTCACTCAAGTAACTGGTAACAAATGGCATCAATAATAGCAGAACCTGCCGGAAGCTCAAAGGGTCTCTGGTTTTACATCTGATACAGAAGTCAATTAAAAATCAAAGAAGTTGATAAAAAGCATCATGTTTCTCATATAACTCATGCGTACCACCTGAAATTTTCCCGTGTATCAACAGTGGTACGCGTACCACCGGCTGGGAACCCCTGTACTAGGTTGATAGCTATTTTCTTTCAATTATCAGCTAATATCACATCCTAGCCAAGCCTGTCTTGATGCATACTTGTGCTGTTCACCTCTAAAAGATCTCTTACATAATGCATGTCACATTGCTATTAAAATATTTTTACAGTAAATTTTTAAATAAAAAATATTATTCACACACTCTTTGATTCTTTTAAGTGATTCTAATAAGCAATAATGATTCATCCAAAAGAAGTGGCATTGAATCATGTTTAACAGCAATTATTTTTGTAATTAAATATAAGTCTCTTTTATTAATATAAAAAAAATTTGATAACACTAATTTTCAAGCATAATTTATTAAATTTAGGTGAAATAAAAATATTTAAATTAAAAACACTTTGTAATTAAAAAATGTTTGCAAGTACTTATGAAATTTTTTTATTAAACAATGAATACACAGTATGTACATTATAAATTGGGTATATTTGGTACAGCATATATATGTTTTCCACAGAAACATTAAAATGCAAAATAGTTAAGAAGTTTATCACAAGTACTATACAGTAATGTAGCCTCAATCACTATCGGAATCTTCCGAATCCTGCTTGTCCCCTAAAAAGTAAAAGACTAGCATTACAAATTGTATAAATTAAACAAACATGACAACTGATTAAAAATTGCATACTATTTTTATTTTGTTTTGTTTGCATAAATAAAACAATCTACAGGCAAATTCATTTAGTCAGGGTGTATACAATTTTATTAAAGCAAATTTTTATTGATGATAACTTTTATTATTTATGCTGATAATGCTCCACTTTGAATTTTTAGAGACTTATAACATAAAAAGTGGAAGGTATTATAATTGTTCAGACTGCCTGTCCATCACCCACTTTATAGCTCAAACTGCTTTATAGTCTACAGGCAAGTGCGATACATAAAAAAATTCAGCGCATCGGAAATAGAAGACATTAAAAATCGCAGAAATTTTTTTTTAAAAAAAATTTCCCCAGAAAAAGTATTAAATTATAAAAAAAAACTGCAAAATGTAACGCTCATTTAAAAAGCATAAGAAGACATTTTTATTCGAATAATCACCATTACCATTTACAACGATGGCCAGAAAAACTTTCTTTTAAATAATAAATTCAAAGAACTTTTTTTTTGCAATATAAATTAGTTTAAAAGGACTAGAAATATATTTCACAAAGAGATTCTTTGATTTTATGTTGATGTAAAATGTTTTGGTTCTATTTAAAAGCACAGAATATTACATATTTAATTCTTTGAAATATAATTTAATTTAGCAAACAATACGAAATAATTATTGAATTCTAGAAATAAAATAAATGAAACTAACCAAATTTAGCACATCAACATTTAATATATAATTAATACTGTGTTTGGTGCCTTTTTTACTGTTGCACACAAATGTTGTGTGGAAGCAGGCTACATGATATATTCTGTTACAAACTTACTTGTTTGTCACTCAGAATTTCTTCTTTTTATACAATACAACAAACATGAATATTTCTTACTTTTTAGTTGTGAAACAACGTCTCCTGTTGCAGTCAAAAGAAGTCCTAATTTATTTGTCTTTGCTATCATCCTTGCTTCCCTGCGCTCAGCCTTCCTTTTTAATTTGTCGATATCTTTCCCAAGAACCTCCAAACATTCTTGGGTTTGCTTTCGGTCGGGTAGATCAGAAATAATATTGGCCAAAGCATGATATTCTGAAATATAAAATAAAAAATGCATAGATATTTAACAGTTAGTCTACGAACACAACAAATCGACAATATATACAGAATACAATACAATTTTATACAATATATACAGAGACAATATATACAGAATTTTAAAAATCAAAATCAAAACATGATGTTATACCTTTATTTAGCAAGATAACTTGGAAAATATGATTTTTTAGTTTGTTCTTTGATGCCAAAATCGTTAATTTATCAAAGAAGTGTTAAGTTAACCTAAAAATGCCCTAAAATGTGAAAAATAACCATATACTTATGCTTTTTTCTTAAAGAGATAAAAACTAGTTTAAGGTGAACACGCAGGTTACATAAACATGCTAAGCATTTTTAAGCACCAAAACATTAAGCATTAACCAAATTTCATATTAACTGTCATTTTTTTTTTGCATTGAACCAGCGAATAGTTTAAAAAAAATAACATCTAAATATTATTTTAATTTTATAATGTAATACACTAATGATCCAGCACATTAATGCATTCTCATTATGTTATTCTGCTCACATTTTTTTCTTGCAGGTTCAAAATATTTTTACTTCAGATGTCATTTACAATTTTATCCCGATTTTTTTTAAAATTGAGCTTTTAGCTGCACCATATTTAGATTTATTTTTTCCGCTTTTTTTAAAAACAATTTGTTTTCAATATCTTAAAAAAAAATTTGCTTCGTCTCTAAAGAAATAGACTGCTGCTCTTAACTCATTTTGAATTAAAATCAATAAGCTTAAATGTGAACTATTTCTAATATTATATATTCTTTACCTTTGACCTCTGTACAGAAACACTTGCGATAACATAACATGCAAAATGTACAATGCATGTACAACAAACAATGATAGGTTCCATACCGTTTTTTATATTTCCACAATTTAACAAGATTCATGGTTGAAAGACTAATACATTAGGTCACATTTACGTGTGCAATTCATACAAACTAGTTATCTTTGTGAAGTTGCCATTTAGCTACACTTTTTGCATTAATTTTTTACTATAGTTATTTCATATGCATATTTTAAGATAAAATAAATGTATGGATACTTACGAAGCTTATTCTTACGAACTTTTTTGGCTTCAACTAATTCTTCCTTCTGGTCCTCAATGGTCTTTTTTGCTTCATCGATCTTTGCTTCTGAAATAAAGTAGTAAAAACTGGTAGTTTTTTCCAATTTCAAGATGATTAATTTAAGAGGGATTGTTGAAAAACATGATGAAAACGAATGTGTTAACTGTCTGATAACCTAGTCTAAATGACAGCAACTAAATTTATTTTGTAGTTGCAAAATTGAAGGATTAAGTCGATTAGCAATCGTAAATTTCGAACTTTGTTCAATTGCCTGGTGAAATCTTAGGCTATAAACAAACACAAACGATATTTAGTATATTGATGATGCAAGGCAGGATAATGCTGAAAAGTCGAATTCAACTTTATTTAAAATTTTTATTTAAACCAACATGAGCCTGTAAATAAGCCTCTTGAATTAAAGCCTAATGATCATCTTACATAATCAAGCGATACTTATAAACACCTTTAAATTACAGATATCATGTTAAAAAGGAGCTATCAGTCACTGTTGGGTTGAAATGCAAAGTTTTTTTTTATTTGACACAAAATCTTAGCACCATATAATTTTATTGACCAGAAGAACACCAGGAAACCATGCATATACTGCTGAGTAGTTATTCAAAGTAAAGAATAAAATTTCTCTGTAACCAAGGTTTAATAATGAAAATAAATGATGAAATAAATATACAATGACCATAAACAAATGATAATCACAGGTTAATATGAACTATTACCAATCTTTTTGTTAACACAAATCCATGACTTGAATTACACATTTTATAATCAGAAATCTAATAGAGTTACTAAATGGAACAATATCTGTAAATTATTCACTTCCATCTACTGCTATTTTTATCCATACCACAACAAATTTGAAAATTGGGAATGATTTTGAGTTCACCTGAGCTTTTTAATTTTAAACATAAAATTACAATATTTGGTTTGTTTATGGAAATTTCTGACCGTTTTCAGATTTAGTCGTAATGGCAAACTGAAGGATTACAGTACTGGTGATACACAAAGCGAATGCATTATTATCAATTAGCCACACAAAATGAAAAAAGAATATTATTACAGCAACCCCTCATTATATCGCTCTTCCCGAGAGACAAGCAAAAAACCGCGATATAACGAGCAATTTGATAATACTATATTTTTGATGTATTTATCCTCAAAACAAAGTTTTAAAACTAAAGTACAGTAAGTATTTGAAAGATAAAACTAAATATCTAAAATTAGAAGCAAAAATTTAGAAAGGACTTATTAATTAATTACTACAATCATTTAAAAATTATTACACAGGTAATACTATAATATAATATTTAATAAATTTTCTAAGTAAAAAATCCATCTAAAGTTAGCTGCTTCAATTTGTCTCGTAAAACCTGCTTCTCGGCAAATATCAACGAGTCAAAGTTTATTAGCTGCATCTTAACAATCAGGGCCGGATTTCTAAATAGGCTGCAGCCTAGAGCGGCAAATTTTAGGGGGCGGTAAATTTTACGACCAATTAAAGAGGCATTCGGCACAAAAAAAAATTATAAAAATACTTGTCTTTTAAAGAAAGAAAACGAATAATTTGCGTTAATGGTTAAATCGTAAACTTATATCTATCGTATTAATATTTAGCAGTAAATATGGTAGTTGCGAGGGTAATTTCACGTTCTCCCCCTGATACAGAAGTCAAAAGAAAAATAGTAGAACCATTTGAAAAGATTTGCCTATTATTTCACTTTCGATTTAGACTTTTAGAGTGTAAAGGTACATCAAAAATTTTAATAGGTAAAAAAATAAATCGACAAGTAAACTATATCGGGCGGCAAATCGATCGTAGCCTACAGGCGGCAAACCTTTAAATCCGGCCCTGTTAACAATATTAGATGAATTTATACAGCAATATTTGAATTGATTTTAGGGAAAGTATATATACTGATTAAAAAAACGGGGAGGAAATTGGGAGACATGATACAAAGCGCGATATATCTTAATGTACGAACGAGGCGCGATGTAGCGAGGGGTTACTGAATAAATTTTTCTTGAATTGCAAATGCATTGAATGTAAAACCATAAATAGATTGAATTTTGAAAATACCAATGATTGCATAAGCAGATTCATATTCAGCTATTTGACGTTTATTGGCTTCCTGTGATTCATGAGACTTTCTGGCAGCTAATTCACAACTTGATACCATAGATAGCAACTTTTCATAGCCTTCCGTACTGAAATTAAGTAAATTAATGGTCAAGAATATAATACTTAAAAGTAAAATTAAAAGAACATAATAATATTCAAAGTAAGTTGAATACGAACAAAAATTATTTTTCATTAGTTTAAAATAACCATATTAAAAACATTTATCGTGACAATACAGTTGAAGTTGTTTGATAACGTCATTTAAGGAACTAAATAAAATAACGCTATAAAATAACTTGGGAATACAAATTATTAAAAGGCTAACATTTTTTAAGTGCAATAGGATCACTTCATTTGTCAATAGCACGCTGATGCTGATGCTTTTTGGGTAAGAAGGCTTGGACAGATAGTGAAAAAAAATATGCAAGACAATAAATCAGAATACACTGGTAACAGCGAAAATGCAACTGAGATGAAAATGCCCGATTCTGAATGATTTCAACAGGTTAAACACGAATATCCCCTTAAAAAATGTAAGTTAGCTCAAATAAGTTGTTTTTGAGTAATGGTCGTATTTTCATTACATAAAATAAGGCAAAATGCAGGGGCTCACCAAACGCAAACTTAATTAAAACCAATTTTGTTTATTTACAGAAACCCTCTGAATTTTGGCACATACAGGTTTTATTTGGTATTATCAACATAGGGGGTGGGAGGAAATTATAATTTTCAAGGACTTTTGCAACCATATTAGCAGCTGAATACCCTTCTATGCAACAACTAACAATACATGAAATATGAAAAAATATGTTTGCATGACCAAATTTAAGATGCCACCAATTGATGTCTAGCTATGTGTCCAGTCCTATCAAACACATGTACTCCTTTGAGAAGTCATTTACGATCCAGAACTAGAGGATATCTTAACAGTGTGAGAACAGGTGACAAAAAGAAGGCTAATGATTGTGTTTCAGTAAAATTGGATTTCATTCCCATTTATAATTTTCACTGACATATTCCATTCAATGAGAGGAGTTGAATGTTTGCCAAATTTCTATTTTTTATTTCCTAATACATTCACCCTAAAACATTTTCTAATGTATTTTTATGTAACACAATAAGTAAAAAAAAAAACAGTGGAATATTAGTAGGCCGAAGAAACCGATTGAAAAATATTAGAGACCAAAATTTGGACTATCAGGCCTTGCAACAAAATTTTACTTTGTCCCTAGGGAAAAAAGGGACTTTTTTCTTCAAAAAAGGGACTTTTAGGGACCAACAATTTTATGGATATTTTAAAACAAAGATACAAGTATAATTTTTCCTATTATAGAAACTATGCAATAGTAAGGTTATAGTATATTAATTTAAAAATTCTAATATCATAACTCCTAAATGTAAAATATTTGATAATTAAGTAAAATCAAATAATCCCTCCTTCACATAAAATAATAATTAAGTAAAAACACTAAGTTTGCTGCATAGAACTAAAAACTATTTTGATCAAAATATAGGCAAAAAAACATAGAGGTTATCGTACTTTTATTGCTTGCTAAATCTGAATGTAAAGGTTCTAGGGGATATTATTTTTTTAAAAAAAGGTGTCCAGCAAAATTGCAAGTAAAAATTCAAGCATATTTTCAATTTTTCAAGGGCTTTCGCACAACCAATTATCTCAGTTCATTTTCAAATTTGTAGTTGAAAATTATTGGTTAATTAACAAAAGTTACTAAACAATAATTTAATTAACCCTTTCAGTCCCAGTGATGCCATTTGGCATCATCACTTTCAATATTTTTTCCCAACTGTTTATGTCCCGCTGTGACATCCAAACATACATCATTCGATTCGTCACACTTTGTTCTATCAGACAAAATTTTACTTTAATCTCAATAGAAGTCAGAACTACTATTTTTTTTATTTACAAAATAGTCAACAAGCGTTTCTCCTGATTTTTTATAAGTTCACTTCAGTTCCACATATTTAAAACACAATTTTAACTATTTCGGTTAAAATAATTACTAAATTTTTTTTAATAATATGGTCAGATACCTTAAAAATATATAACTCGAAGTGTTTTTAGGTAATATATATTTTTTTTATTTTGTTGTTTTCCACAGTTAAAGAATTTTGGCATTGTTTCAAAAACCATATAAAAAATTTTAATTGATTTTTTTTCCTTATGGAATTCGTATATTTGACCTAAAATAAGCTTATTTTGTGAATATCAGATGTTTCTGTAGTGTAGTAAATTTTTGGGACTGAAAGGGTTAAATCAACCTATATTTTATACTTAAAATAGGCTTACCTTCAAAATTATTAGCATTTAAAAAAAAACTCAAAGCAGGGTGGGGTTTTTTGTAGGCTAAAAGTAAGCTAATATTTGAAGTCACAACCTTCAATTTTAATGACAATACCACGTAACATAGGATTATGTGATACTTTTTAGAATGTTAATTTTTTTAATATTTCATTTGTTATAATTTTTATTCTAACTTTAAGTTAATATTTGACGTCTGTTAGCTTAATGAATTATTTCCTTAAGTTTTAACATGAAAAGACAGAAATAAACATTTTGATTGATGGAAAACCTTAAAAAAATTGGTGTATCATGAGCCTTTCAAACTAGGCAAATTGAATTTTTTTTGTGAAAATAATGATTAAAAAAATCACAAAGATCGGTAAATCCCGAGTTTAAGGAGTCTAGAAAATTTCAAATTCTCGGAAGTCGTTGAATTGCGATGCTTTTGAAATCAGTAAATAGTGAATCTCCTAAAAGTTTTCAAGTCATGAACTTTGAAAATCGGCGTTTCGCGAACCATTTTAGTACCACAAAAAAAAATCTCTAAAAACCCTGCAGATCCGTTATTGAAAATTGCAATAAACGACTCCTTGAAATTTCCTAAATTAAGAACTTAAAATACTCAAAACTAAAAAATCAGTGAACTAGGGAATTTTTGGAAATTAGCTAACACAGTACAGAACCGCTAGGCACCCATAATCCCCCCAGACACTTTTAAATTTCGGCGATATTCCAATTAAAAAAAAATTGAACCTGTCTAAAATCAAAAACCTCAAACCCCAGTATAGTCCAAAGTGAAAGAAAGCCGAAGAAAAGTTTGAATATAAACAAAAAATCAAGCTGTTCTTGCGATAACAAGACCAACACCGAAAACTTGATCAAAGCAAAATATCCTGGTTGGACCGATTTGCCTGAACCAGAGCTACAAAAGTAACGAAGCGCTGTTCCGATAACGCATCAGCAGCAAATAAACTGTCAATCATTATGTGGAAAGGTGATCGCGTATCGGTGAATTTCGTATAAAAACCAGGCAGCAAAATAAGTTTGGTTTGAATTATCGTCGCACTAGAGCTACACGAGGGCTATTAGCAAAATAAGTAAATCAGGTTAGGTTAGGTTTTGAATTATCGTCGCACTAGAGCTACACAAGGGCTATTGGCAACGAACGTCATATTTTAGAACCATATAAGTAAATACAGAAATTGATAATCTTTGGAAATTAGCAAATGAATTGCGAACCTTAAAACCTCCGTAGCAAAAAAATTTTAATTTCTGGCGGAACTCAGAATCTTAAAAAAAAGGACAAATCGCGCAACTTTAAAGGAATCGGAAATTTCACAGAAAAGTCGAGAACTCTTGAAAATCGGCAAGTCTCAAATTAAAAATGGGTGGTTTTTTTTAATTAACTGATTACTTAACCTTGAAACAAACGGTGCAAAAAGCTTATCTTCATATAACTTAAAAATTCGAAAATTGCAGAAAGTGGCGAAATTTACCAGCTCACAACAATTTTTTTTTCAACAATTCCTAACATAATTCCCGATTTTCCCGGTGCTAAAAAAAAATTCAAGTGCAATTTTCAACTTTCAAGATTTTCCCGACGGCTTGACACCCTTGTGTGTTCAGTCTTTTTTTAAATCAATTTTGTGCTCATTTGCTCTCCAAGGTTTAGCAATAAAGTTATAAATGCGTCGACAAATGAGGTAACTTTTTGCAGTGTAATCACACAAATGTAAACAATTACTAGAAATAGGGAAAAAAGGGACATTTTACTTCAAAAACGGACTTTTAGGGACTTTTTTTTGAAAAAAGAACATTTAGGGAAAAAAAGGACCATTTGCGAGGCCTGGACTATTCATGGACACTTTTCCCTAAACATAATCAAAAATATAAACTACTTACACTTGTTCTTCAGTCTGATTTTCTGCTTCAGCCCATAAGAATACTTCCTTCAGCAGACTATCAATTCTCCTGGCATCGCCCATGCCTTCTCCATCCATAAGCAATTTACGACGAAACACTTCCTCTACATAGATAATAGCCACATTTTAAAGCTTATTGAAACTGCTTAGATATTCTGGTGCAATAAAAAGGACAAAAAATCGGGCATCAGAAGGTTACTTTTAAAAAGTTAGTTAGTTAAAATGAAAAGTAACTAGTTACAGTTACTTAGTACGAAAAGTAACGAATCATAGTGACATTTGAGAATTTCAAACTACCTATAAGAAAAATTGAAATTTAGCCACCTGACCATTTTTACAGTATATTACAGTACAGAACCAAGACTAAAGACAATTTAAAAAAGTTACATTTTAAGTCATTAAATTTGAGATACAGAAGCAGAAAAGTCTCTGTATCGATATGCAGGTTTAACTCATTAGTTCCAATTTACATTTAAAGGGAATAGAAAAGGAGAGTTTGTCGAACTTCAAGTATGGTAATGGTTTTGGCAATGTTTAAGTCTATAATTGATCTGCAGAAGATGAAACAGAAATTTTTCGGAAAAGCTTACAATTTTTGTAGTTCATATATTTTAAGTAAAACCGATGTAAAGGAACCGCTTCAAAATTCTTACCCATACATGATGTTTCAACTCATACGTTTCAAGCACCATCGTAATAAGCAAGTTTTGTAACATTTAGTTATGCAAAATCAATGTAGGTATTATTTTACAAATTATCAATTAACCTGTGCTATAGAAAATGTAATGAATGTTAACCCTGGTTAAGACAGGGTACTTTTTTTTGTAACAATTCAGTGTCAACTAGGAAAAAAAAGCGAAAACTCATACGTACCATCTGTAACAACCGGAACAGATTCGTCATCTGATGAGCTGGACATGACGAAAGTATTCAATATATTTTTTTATAAAGAATATTTATTTTAGTTTTAAATTTTAAACCGGTAATCAACAAATTTTGTGGGTAAACAAAAACAAAAGGCCGTTGCTACACGGCCACCGCCACGGCCGCCAGGAAGTCAAATAGCAACCAATCATATCGGTTCCGCCTGCCGTATACGACAGTCAGAACCTCGTCCGACTGTCGTAGCTTTAGAAACTGGTGCCCAGATGGAGATTTACACTAGAAAGGAACTTTTGCTGGAAGTAACCTCGATGGGAAAGATGAATAACCAATCAGAGTGCAGCTTCTGTATACGTCACCAGTTTCGCAATCTGTTTTGTTATTACAAAATGGCTGGCGTCTCGGAATTCATACCACGTTTTCTGCTTCAATTTTTTTTTGAATTATTTAATGAATTTAGAAAATTAAAAACTGTCTTAGAACTATTTGTGGAAAGAAGCATATAATCAAAATAGGTAAGTAAATAAAATCTAAATTAACCCAGTTTTTGGTTATTCCTAGTTAATATTTGACGAGCCATGTACTATTGTCGCTTTTTGTTTTTCATCAAATTTTAAACGAAAGGAGCAAGTAAATAAGTTTTTGTTTTCCCATTATTCTTTAACCTCTTACGATCTCAGCACGTATCTTCATCAAACATAGTTTTCATGCATAATACTAAAAAGTATGTTTTGCTGAGTAAATTTAAAAAAATGATTTAGTGTTACTGTGACATGCCTTAAGTTCTAAAAATACAAATTATATGTGCTATGAAAGTTATTATTTTATGAACGCCAATGTCGCATGGGCCCTCGTTCAACTTCCTTTTTTTAAAAAAGAATTTACTTTTTTTAATATATTTTAAAAGGAATAAAATATTGCTGCCTGAAAACTAATTTTCGAATATTTCGCACCAGATCAATTTCAAAACTAATTAACTTGGTTAATTGTTTGTGGGGAGGTTTTGAAAAATGTCCCCGAAAAAGAACTCCAGGTTTCAAGAGGTTAAAATGTGATTATTGTGAAGTTTTTATTTTAAAACTGTCTGTCAGTTCTGTTCAGTTTGTAATTTTAAGATAATTAAGAATTCAATGGCATTTGTTGTTCAGTTAATACTATACTCATTTTTAGGGTTAAGATAGCAGCTTGGAGAAATCCTTTTGTTAAGGGACAAATGGTAAAATTTAGTGCTTTCAAAAACATTCCTAGTTATTTCAAAGGACTAGATTGTACTCTAATTCACAAAGAGGGGAGATTAATGAAAACTAGTAAACTAATTACAGAGCTATAAGCACTATAAAAAAAGTTATATAATTATTAAAATGCCATCAAGCAAATATGTTGCCTGACCATTGTCTATAAATTGGCATTCGAAATAAAGGTCCGACCTTTTTCTCATAGCTATCACAAACAGACCTTTAAGGTTGGTTTGTTCAGTTGCCACTTAATACTAATTGAGTTGTGTATAGTGCTTACCATATTTTGGCCTTGCTTGGAAAAGTAATGCAAGTCGTCAAGACTAGCTGTTCCGGATTTGACGCTCCAGCTTCTATGCATCCAGCAACTGCAGTGCCGGATTTAAAGATTTGCCGCCTGTAGGCTACGGTTGGTCGCCCCTGTCACAATATTCTCCCACTTTAGGAAAGGCAGCCAGTATTAAATAGGATGGTATGTGCTGTTTAAAATACCCACACAGATTAGAATCCTCTATGTACCTTTACACTCTAAATCGAAAGAGAAATAGGTGAAGTTTTTTCAACTATTCCACTAAACTTCGAAATCCTGGAGGAGGGGGGGGGGGCAGGTGCACTTGCCCTAAAAGCGACGTATTTGCTACGAAACATTAGCACTATACACGTTTACGCATTAATGTAAATTATTTGTTTTCTTTCTTAAAAATATTTGAATCTTTACAATACTTTTTTTAATGCTGAATGTTGCTTTAATTGGTCCCAAAATTTGCCGCTGTAGGCTGCAGCCTACTTAGCCTTTAGAAATCCGGCCCTGAGCAACTGTGTTTGGACTACCATTAATATTGTAGGAAAAGCTAAAGGCAAACTAGTATGGCTGACAAAAGTTTAAGTTAAAAATTACAGATTTGCTAATATTCTAAGGATGCAAGTCAAAACTTGTTTTTAAATGCATTGCCCTCAGCACTGCCAAGGATAATTGTTTCGTGTCCCTTTACATCGTTTATTCTATTTCATTGTTTTAATTGTGTTGTAATTCAATGTTTTTTGTGGTTTTTTTTTTCAGACAGCTGTCAACGATACACCATATTTCCTAAACTAAATGACATTTGATTTTGGACTGCTTTGTTGCTGTTAGCATTCATTATCAAATATCTTTTGGTTAAATATTGCTGCAGGTGATGGTTAGCTTGTCTCACTCCCAAGCTTTTGACCAGGGTTGGAACATGAGTTGGTGGCTGGTGTTCATCTGGGCTGCTGGCAACGAGCATCTTAATTTTGAAAGGCAACCAAATGACAAAGCTGGCCTCTCCCATTTGTAAATTTGCCAAGTTTTTCAAATCCACAAATTCTTTACAAAGGGACCATAAGTGTTTGTTGCTTAAAATTGAGATTTTAACTTAAATAACAGACTGTGGGCATCTGGTTACCAATGCATAAACTAACTTTTTAACTAAATACAATTTCTCAATATTGTTCACATTATTTAAACAGGCTTTATTGCGCGGAATACAATACTCAATAGGTTAGGTTACAGACATTCCGCTCTATAGCCTTTTAATAACGAATAATGTCTCATCATGAATTTAAAACTTAGTTTATAATAGGTTTTTTTATTGGAAAAGCAACAAATGTTATTTTTTTGATTTAATCTTATTTATTTTTAGTGCTGTTGTGCCAAAAGGTGCTAAGTCCTATGATTCGTCTGGCTTCTTTGCCCTGGCTTGTGTGTTGCTTGAGATGTCTTGCATTTTCCCTGTACAATGTTTTTGTTCAATAAATGTTTTTTTTTTTTTTGCTCTTGTCAGCTAATTAATAGCTGACAAGCATATAGCTATTTGAACACATTGGGATTAGGCTTGCCGCGCAAGCCTAATCCCAATTTGTTCAAATAGATTTGTTTAATATCATTTATTTTAGTTTTAGCTAAAGTTTCATAAATTTTGAAATTTGTTTTATATTAAATAAACTTTGTAGAATTACATATAAAAAAATTATACTTATATATTGAGTAGTTAAAAAAAACTACATGAAAGATCAAACTGTGCTTTGTAAGTACCTTCTTTGCACATTTTTAAGACTCCTATGACCCCTTAAAAAAACATAGGATTTATACTTGGTTTTGAACATAAGATTTTTTTTAAAAATGGTTTCATTAACTATAACGATAAAAATTAAAACAATTTGAAGAATCTAGTCAATAAGCTATAAGTTTCAATTTAAATGGAAATTTAAACTTAAATAAACTAGTTATGTGATACCAATTGACAATTAAATTTTTAGGAATTTTAAATGAATGGAGGTATGAGATTAAAAGAAAAATTTAATTAATATCCTACATAACAAGCACCCTTTTATTTCAGGGTGGTGGTCTTAATACCTCTGGGGCCTAAAATATTTAATGAACTAAAATGAGGCATTCCAAGTTAAGTTATACATAATCAGAATTTGTTATATATTTTTTAACAGTAGTTTCTCGAATGTGGACAAACGCCGCCCCCCCCCCCCCCCCCCCAATAAAATGTCCAAGTTACGGCCCTGAGCGCATTAATTAACTAGAGGGGCGGCCGGAAAAAAAATATCCTAAATATTCTTTTTAAACAGTTTTAGCATCCATCATAAATTTTAATGGTTTAAGGTATACTTACACCGTTTGATTCCGATAAATTGCTGGTTCTTGTAGAAGGTAATGTTTTTGATCTCGAGGCTGAATGCTTCTTTTTCTAAATGATATGAAAGTAGCTGAGAAGAAGCTTTTCAGATTGTGATGATTGATAACATTTACACAAATAAATGTTTAGTAATTAGTAGGGGAAGGTGCTGTACCTCTGACCATATTGTTCCTTTGACCACCTAGGCTGTGGGGTCTTGTAGCGATATTTTATAAAAATTAGTCTATTTAGTATATAGTTATTCCACTGGGAGGTTTATGTATCCTAATGTGGATTATTCAAGGCAAAGAGGATTCGTGTGAAATATAAAAATCCATTTCTATCTTAACAATTTAACTATTTTGTTCATAAGGTTTTGCCTAATAAATATTTTGTGTTCTGTTTTTGTTGATAGAAATCATTTGACGTAGTAGCTAAACACAAAATATTGTTGAACTTTGAATATCGTAATTCTAATCCTTTAGCTGTAGCATGTTTTTTTAATTTGGAATGTCATGGTGTTGTACCTCTGACCATCATCAGTTGTTGTTCCTTTGACCAGGTCAAAGGTATAACACTCCTAACTAAATTTCTCAAAATTTCAACTTCGATGTCTTACTGTTACAGTTTTCGTAAAATTAATTAATATTTTTGACTTTACCCCATTTCCTGTTCCAAAAAAAAATATGTTTATTCTTTTCTATTGTAAAAATGAATAAATAAGGTGAATAAAGTTAAAACATTTTTTGCGGTAATTGTTTATCTGTTCTAAAAAGATGGGAATTGTCTTTGGAAATATGCATTTTTTACAATTGGGTTGACTTTCCTGTTGTAGGTTGTATCGATTTAATAAAGTTAATCAATATGATGCAGCTCACAGTAATTACGATAGATAATTTAGAAAAGTTTTACTTTATGCATTTGTTGTATAACTTTTACTTATTCGGTTAAATTTGAAAAGCATCAGTTTTACACATTTTGTGTGATGCGAATTTTATATTCTTCGGGTAATATATAATTTTCTGAAGACCTTAAAACCTAATCATGATAATCCCCCCCTTCACACCTTGGTAAAAGAAAATTGGACCCCTTTCAAGGATAAAATTTAAACATGACCCCCCCCCCCCCCCATAATTCTCTGCCCCCCTCAACTAAATAATGCATCTGCCCTTACATTACTTTTGTATTTCAAACAAATGAACAAAGATGTTATTGAAAAATTCTCTTCCTATTGAAAAATTCTTAACTTAGCAGGGATGAGGGAAAAATTGCGAGTGTTTGATGATCCAAACGGAATCATTGGAAGTGAACGGGTTAATTAATTCGACGAATACTAATACTACTACCCAGTTCAGGGCCGTCTTAAACTAGGCTGGGGCCCTTGGGCACACAAGAATTTGAGGCCCCTTTGGAATGTAAAAAAGCGAATTATAATACATATTTTTTACTGAGTATGATCATTTATTGGAGGTAATCAAATACAGTATGATATAATATGTCAGTACTGGTTTTACGATTACGATAAGTTTTTTTTTTCGGCATTTCTGTTGAGCAAAATCTTTTATTATATCCTCAAAGTCAATTTTATTGGGGGATATCACTTTCTATGCGCATAATTGACAAAATTACTCTGCCTTTCTTGTAACATTGTTGTTCGCAATTCATTTTTTATTCTCTTAAGCTGCGAAAATGACCGCTCTCCACTACAATTGGTAACCATTTAGGCATTATTCTTGTAGCAATTTCTACGTTTGGAAAAGTTTCTTCGAATTTATCTGTTTTTAATAGGTTATGTATGGTTGAGATATTTAAATCCGCTGATCGCTTTACTATGGTTTTTATGTATCTAACCAGGGCCGGATTTCTAAATAGGCTAAGTAGGCTGTAGCCTAGAGCGGCAACTTTTGGGGGGCGGCAAATTTTACGAACAATTAAAGCGGCATTAAGCATAAAAAAATATTATAAAGATACTAATATTTTTAAGAAAGAAAGAAATTATTTACATTAACATGTAAACTGCAAACTAACTGCATTACTGCATAAAAACTACTAATATTTAGCTGTAAGCATAGTAGCTGCGAGGGAATTAGACTCTGCTCCCCTGATTTGGAAGTTGAAAGACAAATAGTAGAACAGTTTAAAAAAATTCACCTATTATTTCGCTTTCAATTTAAAGTGTACATAGATGATTTTAATATGTAGAAAGAAAAAAAAAATGAAGTAAAAAACTATATCTGACGGCAAATCGATCGTAGCCTACAGGCGGCAAATCTTTAAATCCGGCCCTGTATCTAACTATGAAAGTCAGTTGGTCAACGTGGGACAGATCGGGCTATGTTATTAATTAGTACAGTAGGAATAGACGCAGCCAGCTATATAATGGCATAGTATGCCTTGTATAAATACCTTCTGATAAGATAACAGATTTATGAAAAACGTGTGACGTGCCCGACAAAATTTTTTTGAGAATAAATGTGTTAAAGAAACTGTCGGTCCTTCGGGGCCCCCTGAGAATGGGGGCCCTGGGCACGGGCCCTATGTGCCCTTATGGTAAAGACGGCATTGACCCAGTTGCAGAGGAAGTGCACGTTATTATATGCTTCAAAAAGTCCCGATGCCGAGAACGATGTCGCCCTTAAAAATTGCATTGGGTGCCACTTCAGGTGTCGGCTCGTAGCTTGACTGTGTGGTTCTAAATTATGACATCCGGTCTATTGGCCTTGATTAGCATTTTTACAACTGAAATTTTCATAGTTCCTCCAACTACTACATAAATTCGCATTTTCTACATGTTATTCAAAATGCAGAAAATTTAGCATTTTATTTAGCTTCAAAAATTACCAGAGACGCACGCAATCATAGTTTAGTTTTGTAAAGAAAAAGAAAACGCGCTTTTTTTTCTCCCAGAAAATGATAGGTAATATAATTTTTCCTTTTTATTCTTTTTTTCGAACTTGTTTATTTTACCCAAAACATTAATGGCCAGGCCTGGAGAAAAAATATGTTACAGATGTATAACTTTAATACCATCGAGTGCTGGGGCGTCAATTATTCACGCGATGCAATTTTGACAATTTTTTGAACCCCACCCCCTGTTGAGATTTCACTATATTTGGCTGGACCCCCACCTCCTCCCATTCCATTGTCAGTTATCTCATGTGAATTTTTTTTTTTTTTAAATTGGATATATTTTAATTGAATTCTAAATACACTTCTCAAAACACCGCTTCCAATTTTTTTTCTCAATAAAGTTGAACTCCTTCAAACATTAATGAGCTAGAGGGCCTTCAAAGGACATGATTCGTCCATCTTAATTCTTATTTATCGTTAGATGGAAGAATCATGTCATTTGAAGAAATAAATAATGTTTGTTTTAATTGATTAAAAATATGAAAAAAACACATGGTAAAATAAAATTCACTCCCAAAAACTTTATGAAATAAATTGACCCTAAATTTTCATTCTTAGAAGTCGAAAATTTAATTATCTTTTTTTTTAATTTAAAATTTTGAAAAGATTTTGATTATAATTTTTTCAAAAGTTATGATTACAATTTTTTGCCTCTTAAATTTTAGTTTAAAAAATAAGATTTTTTTTCTGTTTTTTACCATTTCAATCTGGATGCATAAGGAATCTATTTCATAAATTTTAAATTTTTATAATAAAAAATAAGAAGTTGGAACTGGGTGGGTAAACAAAAGTACGCAAAGTGCTCCCCTAATTGTTTTGAGTAGTGTAGTTCTTTAAAATTTCTACAGTTTGAAATATAAATTTTATCGTAAGCTTTTGCCAAATTTAAGTTGGTAAACATATTTTACTGATTTACTATACTTTTTCGAAATTTTACGTTGATTTTTTGTTGTGTGGCATCACATAATTTACGGAAGTTTCCATATAAAAAAATGAAAAAACAAAATACAACTAACAATATATCAATATATTTGTGAAGTATTTTTATTCATCTAAATAACTTTGCCGCTAATTCCTTCAACTCAACTAATTGCTTTGGATATTTTTCAAATATTAGCGATGCTTGGCGTAATAAAATATTGCCAAAATACAACCCAATAGATAAAAGCGCCAAGGTAGTAGAGAAAAAATTTGTCATCATGCCATCATACATCCCTGGCTACAACCCAGTAAAGTTACAAACCAGTAAGTAGTTAAACTTTCCCGTCGGGGTTACCCTCCATCAAAAGTTCCTTCAAAACAGAACGCCCGTCCAGATGGAAACCAGATTTGGCACTATATCGCCACTTGTATTAATGTATTAATTTCTACAATGTTTACGAAATTGGAAATTTCCAAGCGGTTGCAGTGTTGTACTGTTATTTTCTGAATACATAAATATGTTTTTTAATTTTTATACGAATTATAAATAAGTTTTTATGCAAATTTAAACATTTGTTGATAAATTATTAGTTTTTTTATGCAAAATTATATTAATTAGTTTTTTATGCAAATTAAAAAAATCATGAATAATTAGTTTTTTTAATACGTTTTTGGTGTTTCTTGAGAACTGATGTTCCCTTCAACAAATAACATTTTATTTAATTAATTTATTTAATAAATTTAGTAGAATCATTTTGCTTGCTATAGGTTAGGATCAAGGTATCGCTGTACAAACCAAAGAACTTCCTATAAAAAAAAACATATTTTCTATGCTTTTGGTTCTTTTTTTATATGTAACGGATTCGCTTAGTCTCACTACTTATATTAAATTATATATTCCTTACATCTGGGCGTAGTAAAATTATCTGGTGGTACCATAGAGACCTTAATAAAAGTATACTTTTATTAAGATCTCTATGGGTGGTACAGGTACTCAAGTATAAAAAGTCTGTTACAAACCAGGTTACCTTTTGTGTGGGTAAATCTTGAACGTGAAAAAAAAAAACCCTCCTTAGCATTAATTAATATACACTGATCAACGCAATTAGCGAGCACGTTTTACTTCCAACTTTTACTTCACTCCCAACTTTTTAATTTTCATTCTAAAAATCTAGAATTTGTGAAATTAGGTTCATAATACATCCGGAAAGAAATAGTAAAAAACAGGAGAAAAAACTTCTAAATTAGAACAGCAATCTTTTCAAAACTTTATTTGTTAAAAAAGAAGTTGAAATCTATTTTTAAACATCTAAAACATGCAAGAACACCCTAAATTGACCCTAAAAAAATTTAGGGTCAATTTATTTTCTAAAACATGTCTTAGAGTTAATTTAATTTTACCTTTGGTTAATTTTATTTATTGCAGTGTATTTCAAACCCAATACCTTTGCCGAAAAAGAAAAATTCACAAACATGATCATCCCCCCTGTATAATTCTTTGCCCCTTCTAAGTAAATTATGTAATGCATTCCTTATCATTTATTGCTTCATCATGTTGCGACGTTCTAACGTAAACTATCTGTTGCAAAGTGAACTTTTTTGTTTTTGAATAAATGAGGTTCACAAAATGCATCTTCACCATGCATATGAATATTTTGTTTTTATAAATCCGATTTACAAATTATACAGGCAGGGGCGCCGACTTATAGAAAATATTGGGGGGGCCCATGCAAGGGTTTTGTCCCCCCGGAAATTTTCTAAATTTTCGATGAAACATAGTGAGTTTTTAAGCATTTTAGAGTCATATGCTGAACATTCATTAGAGCCCCGAAAGCTCGAGTCTTGATAACTCGTCACTCCAGGAAACATAAAAAAGCTTGACAAATTTTTTGGCTTTGAAAAAGGAAACAAAACAAAAACACGGACGTTATTTTCGTAAGAAGCTAATTTAATTTACAGTAATAATTATGCTTATGGACTATAACTGTACGTATTAAACTTTACACCTGATGTAAACTCGACATTTAGGAAACTCGACGCCCTTCAAGTCCCGAGTTTCCGGGGTTCCACTTTATTTTGCATCAGATTAATGAGTGAAATCGCTAATGAAAGCTTATCTTGAATAAGGCTCAGGGTTCATTAAACAAAAACAATATATCAAAGTTAATGCTAATACAGTGTGCCCAATACTTTCAGTCAAAAAAGTATGTAAATAGCAGGTTTTAATTGGGTCTTAAATCCTAAAAATATTTATTAATAATTATTTAAAAATGATTAATCTATAATAATAAAAATGAAGTTTTGTGTGTATGTGTGTGTGTGTGTATGTCTCTCCGAAACTCACAAACTAGACATTTGTTTGACTCGTAACTTGGTACAAATACGTAGTTCATACTTGAGTTGCAAAATAAGAACTTTCAGAGCTCAAAATGCTCTATTTTAAGAGAAAATTCGAATTTTCTGGAAAAACTACACCACTTTGGCTCAAATCCGATCATTTTTTTTCTTTCCTGATGCCATCTGCTGAACAAATTAAATAAAACTTTCAACGAAAATAAATAAAATTGAAAATGTTTATTTTATTATGTTGCCATTACTTTCAGAAAATAAATTCATTATTTGAAAATAATTGATATGTTTCAAGTGACGTATTTCCGACCAGTTTTCATTCCAGGATTGTGGGTTTAGTTGATGATTTTTTCATTGATGGTTTTGTTGATTGCAAATATGCATAAAACTGGAGTTGCATATTAGGGTTTTATGTCTTTATTTTCTCGCCAAATACGTTGCCAATCTCGCCAAAGTATTAATTGAAACTCGCCAAATGAGCAAAATGTTTGTTAAGCTATTACTGAACAATGATGGTTAATAAAGACCATCGCACTAGAGCTGCATATAAGGGTTTTATGTCTTTATTTCCTCGCCAAATACGTTGCCAATCTCGCCAAAGTATAAATTAAAACTCGCCAAATGAGCAAAATGTTTGTTAAGATATTACTGAACTACTATGATGGTTGATAAAGGCCATTGCACTAGAGCTGCAATGGCTATCAGGGAGTAATTCTTTATTTTTTTCTCGCCAAAGTATAAATTAAAACTCGCCAAATGAGCAAAATGTTTGTTAAGATATTACTGAACTACTATGATGGTTGATAAAGGCCATTGCACTAGAGCTGCAATGGCTATCAGGGAGTAATTCTTTATTTTTTTCGCCAAATACGTTGCCAATCTCGCCAAATGGACAAAATGTTTGTTAAGCTATTACTGAAATGTGGTTAATAAAGGCCTAGAGCTGCATATAAGGGTTTTATGTCTTGATTTTTGAGCCAAATATGTTGCCAATCTCGCCAAATTATTAGTTAAATCTCGCCAAATTGGCAAAATGTTTGTTACTGAGCTCTATGATGGTTAATAAAGACCATCGCAGTAGAGATGCATATCAGTGTTTTATTCTTTATTTTTTCGCCAAATATGTTTCCAATCTCGCCAAATTATTAATACTCGCCAAATGGGCAAAATGTTTGTTAAAAATAAAAAATAAGTAGCTATATCTACTTCCGCGCCAAATTATTTCCCAAAACGTGCCAAAAGAGTTGTTTTATGTATTTATGAGGGAATTGTGATGGCATTTATGAATACATTTTACATCGTATTTTTGATTTTTAAATTTTAAAGCAATGAAACAGGATTTCATATTTGAAAACGAGCGGGAAGAATAACTTAAGTTTATGATCTTATAACAGGTTACATGGTACACATACTTGGATCGATTTGATATTTTTTTAATCCGTGCGAAGTACGGGTATAAATTTGCTAGTAAAGTAATATAGTATATTTGCAAGCGCCTGCAATGGATAAATTTGTTACCAAAAGGTAAAAAATTTATCCTTTGCAAACTTAATTCACATTACACACAAGAGAACGTTCTCGGGCAGTTCAAAATACAAACTCAAAACACTATTTCTAGCTAATGTTACACCTACACTTTTAATAAAAAAAGACACCTGCCGGTCACGTGACCGGTAGGCGCCAAACAAAAGGGAAAAAAATGCAAAGTAAAAGAAACGAATAAAAAATAAGATTACGTAATATTGATATTCTGACACACTGAACACGAAACAATCCTACTTTTGTGATTTTACAACGCACAATATAAATAATTTTCTTAAATTATTGGGGGGGGCTCTGCCCCCCTAAACGAATTGTTGAGGGGGCTCGGGCCCCCTCAGGCCCTATGGAGTCGGCGCCTCTGTATACAGGTTGATTTGACAAAATTTTTGCTATATATTTTTTTTTAAATATTAATATGACACTAAAATTGTGGTGGGCGCAACGATCGTTCCCTACGGGGCCCCGGGTGGAAGAAGAAAAAGGAGAAGATTGGTGTGGAACCAGAGGGGCAGGTCGTTAAAAGACGGTCCTGTGTTTGTAGATTTTATTTTCATGTTAAATAAAAGTAGTCTTTTATAAATGCTCAACAAAAAAGTCTTGGTGGTTCGTTAAACCCACTGTTCACTTAGTATCCCCCTCCGCGGTCCCACATTTCTGGTGGCAAGCGGTACGATGAAAACCCACGTTGGATCTACACTTACGCAGGATACCACACGCCATTAGGCAAATGGCGGTTCGAGACGACGGCTGTCCGTGACTCACCACGAAGAGGACGACTTCGGGAATAAAACAGCAGCTGAATCGTAGCCCATTACGATTCCCTCCGTACCACGAGGAGGACCACGACGTCGGAACGGGACGCCAGCAGAACCGTAGTCCAATACGGTTACCTCCTTACCACGAGGAGGACGGCGACGTCGGAACGGGACGCCAGCAGAACCGTAGCCCAATACAGTTACTTCTACCACGAGGAGGACGACAACGTCTGGAACAGGACGGCAGCCTGACACCGTCATCGAGGACAGTGGCACGAGGACATCATTGGTCCGAACAGGTGAGTGATAGCTGGATTTATTGGGATCTGTTTATGCAAAAAAATCGTTCGATTGTTCGCATTGTAATAATCTTATGGCAAAAATAAGTTTTGTTTTGCATCGCAATGCAAAGGTTACGTACACGTGGCTACCTTGAAAAGTCCCGGGCAGGAGCCAATCTATTTTTAGTTTGAAGCTGCAAGGGGGCATGAAAAAAATAAATCGGTCGATTTCATTTTTGTGTATCATTCGTTCTCAGCGAACGTGGTTTTGAAATTGTTACTTTTTTTTTGCAAAGGGCTATCTTTTGTTCGGTTGGAGTGGAAAAAGAAAAAAAATAAATCAGTCGATTTTTTCTTGTGTCGTTCATTCTTGTCGACACCGAATTTGGAATTATTGCTTCTTGCATCGTTTTTTTTTCTCGGTGGTTAAAGAAAAAAAAAGAGAGGGAATATGTATCATTCATTTCTTTTGATGTTGTTAGTAGACATATCTTTATATGTAGGTTTAAGGAGCTCACATTTCTTGTTGAAAAGAGTGTAATTTATTCCATGGATATTTTTTTTTTGTGAATTTATATTGGTTAGATAAATTTTAGTTATATACTTATATTACATAATATAAATAGATAGATCGATCGAGTATTATTATGGTATTATTGTTGTAATATTGTGGTATAAAAAAAATATTTTTTGATTCTAATGGTTTTCGAAAAATATTGTATAGGTTAAGCACACATGTACAAGAGTATTAAGTTAAGTATTTACATCAGGTTAAATATTTTTTGTGAAATTGTGTGAATGTTTTATACCTACTTTTGTGAGCTGGATCATAATCCTTTGAAATTGGTATAGAAAGGTTTTTTTTATGTTATTATTTTTTTTCTGAAAAAAAAATTTAGCTGAGTGTAGTTTCATGATATTATAATGGACAATTCCCATATTTTTTAAAAACTACTAAAAATACATTTTTTCGATAAAATAAACAACGCTGATTTCAAATATCTAGATTAAAATGTACAAAAAAAATTGTGTTATTAGATATTCAATGTTAAAAATCGTCAATTTTTAGTTCTTGTTTGAAACGTTCTGCTATTGGCTAAGCGATTGTGACGTACATGTACACCACGTAGGGTTCGTTAGCTACTTCAGTCATTGCGATTTTTCGATTCTCCCATGCTTTTTTAAGGTTCATTTTTGCTTTATAACTTTCTTTTGCCTTAATTTTCTATTCTTGTTTATTTTTTTTTAATATTTATTTAATCATAAGTTGATTTAAAAAAAAAATAATTTAAGAGATATATTTTAAAGGGATACGGTACCGCAAACATTTTAGTAATAATAACATAAAATTGTAAATTATAGTGTTTTTATGTATAGTGTTTACCCTAAATAATCATTTTAAAGCAATAATAAAAAAAATATTTTACAAGGATAACATATATTTACAAGTTTTCATTTTTTTAAGTCAAAATTTTGAATTTCTTTTTAAACTTTACTGTTTTTTTTTCAATTTTGAAAGTAACTCCCTTAAACTTTTATAGCAATTTAAGCATTATATATCACGGGCATCGTAGCGTCGTGGTAGCGTAAGCGATTCGTATTCATTTGGTCCCGGGTTCAAATCCCTTTTCGCTGTACAAATGTTTTTTCAAAGTTTTTTTTTTTTATTTCACACAAGAAGCTCATTGTTTTAAAGGTGTCCTGGATAGTTAACTCGGTTTTTTTTAATTGTTTTTCTGAAATGTTATTTCTTTTTTTGTTTTACCTATAGAATTGTGTTATTATTGATAAAGTTTTAATAGTATTTTGTGCTGTTAAAATGTTCTAATTAAACACAGGTCATTCATAACAAAATTACCGTTTTTACAAAACACAATTTTCCTTGTCTGATAAAATATCATAAATTATTCATTTTTTTGGATTTTAGTATTACTCTTTTAATTCAAGTCATACATTAAAATAATATGAATAAAGGTACTACTGTAGAAAGCAAAAAGTCGCCGTCCTGAATTTTCAGGAAATTGCTTAGTTTCGTCTGAACGTGTAAAAAGCGTGACATATTTTGTTTGCACAACTTTTAGTTTTAACCATCGGAATAAAGGAAAAATTGGAAAAAAATATTGAACTTTTCAAAATATTAATACTACATATTAACGTAGAAGTCTGTAAGTAAACATTATTAACAATGTTTTTAGATATCCTAAGTTGCTACATTTGACATGTTATCCGTAGATATACTTAAAAAAAAAACCTAATAACTAATTTAATTTTGTGCGTTTGTGGCTCTGCATTTTTCTTTACCATGTTTTACATGTAAATTTATATTTTTAAAGAATAGTTAAGTCAGTCCAAAATCCTATTAAAAACTGGTTCCTTTTTTTGGATCACGTCGCATGGCTGAAAACCATCGTTTTCGCTGTACCGATTCTGTTGGCAAGTTAAAATATATCTTTTCTGTAGTCGTATTCGACACTAGGGAACTAAGCAGTAGCAATATATGCCATTATTAAATAATAAATACAAACTTACTGCATTAAAGAAAACGAAAATATAAAGTTTTGCGAAACGATTTGTGAAATATCCCACCTAACGCTATACGCAACTGAGGAGATTTGGTCACGTGTGGTGTACATGTACGTCACAGTCGATTCCTCGCGGAACGTACTGTTTTTCGCGCGCTTTTAAAAACCCTAACTTTAAGATCAAATAAAAAAATAACTACGCATCGGAGAGCAAAAATTTTTTCGGCCCTTATTTTGTCTCACCTATTTACGTCGAATAAAAAAATAAAGAAAAAAAAATGTGGGAATTGTCCATTGTCCATTTTTCCGAATAAGACTCTAATTTATAGTTATTCGTCAATTACTCAGATGGCGCCATGAGCAATCTCTCAAAAATTGAGCTGTGACGTCACTGCGGGAAAATGTGGTAATTAACGGAACGTGTAACTTTAGGTGCGTAGGCATGGGCGTTCTGTTTTGAAGGAACTTTTGATGGAGGGTAACCCCGACGGGAAAGTTTAACTACTTACTGGTTTGTAACTTTACTGGGTTGTAGCCAGGGATGTATGATGGCATGATGACAAATTTTTTCTCTACTACCTTGGCGCTTTTATCTATTGGGTTGTATTTTGGCAATATTTTATTACGCCAAGCATCGCTAATATTTGAAAAATATCCAAAGCAATTAGTTGAGTTGAAGGAATTAGCGGCAAAGTTATTTAGATGAATAAAAATACTTCACAAATATATTGATATATTGTTAGTTGTATTTTGTTTTTTCATTTTTTTATATGGAAACTTCCGTAAATTATGTGATGCCACACAACAAAAAATCAACGTAAAATTTCGAAAAAGTATAGTAAATCAGTAAAATATGTTTACCAACTTAAATTTGGCAAAAGCTTACGATAAAATTTATATTTCAAACTGTAGAAATTTTAAAGAACTACACTACTCAAAACAATTAGGGGAGCACTTTGCGTACTTTTGTTTACCCACCCAGTTCCAACTTCTTATTTTTTATTATAAAAATTTAAAATTTATGAAATAGATTCCTTATGCATCCAGATTGAAATGGTAAAAAAACAGAAAAAAAATCTTATTTTTTAAACTAAAATTTAAGAGGCAAAAAATTGTAATCATAACTTTTGAAAAAATTATAATCAAAATCTTTTCAAAATTTTAAATTAAAAAAAAAGATAATTAAATTTTCGACTTCTAAGAATGAAAATTTAGGGTCAATTTATTTCATAAAGTTTTTGGGAGTGAATTTTATTTTACCATGTGTTTTTTCATATTTTTAATCAATTAAAACAAACATTATTTATTTCTTCAAATGACATGATTCTTCCATCTAACGATAAATAAGAATTAAGATGGACGAATCATGTCCTTTGAAGGCCCTCTAGCTCATTAATGTTTGAAGGAGTTCAACTTTATTGAGAAAAAAAATTGGAAGCGGTGTTTTGAGAAGTGTATTTAGAATTCAATTAAAATATATCCAATTTAAAAAAAAAAAAATTCACATGAGATAACTGACAATGGAATGGGAGGAGGTGGGGGTCCAGCCAAATATAGTGAAATCTCAACAGGGGGTGGGGTTCAAAAAATTGTCAAAATTGCATCGCGTGAATAATTGACGCCCCAGCACTCGATGGTATTAAAGTTATACATCTGTAACATATTTTTTCTCCAGGCCTGGCCATTAATGTTTTGGGTAAAATAAACAAGTTCGAAAAAAAGAATAAAAAGGAAAAATTATATTACCTATCATTTTCTGGGAGAAAAAAAAGCGCGTTTTCTTTTTCTTTACAAAACTAAACTATGATTGCGTGCGTCTCTGGTAATTTTTGAAGCTAAATAAAATGCTAAATTTTCTGCATTTTGAATAACATGTAGAAAATGCGAATTTATGTAGTAGTTGGAGGAACTATGAAAATTTCAGTTGTAAAAATGCTAATCAAGGCCAATAGACCGGATGTCATAATTTAGAACCACACAGTCAAGCTACGAGCCGACACCTGAAGTGGCACCCAATGCAATTTTTAAGGGCGACATCGTTCTCGGCATCGGGACTTTTTGAAGCATATAATAACGTGCACTTCCTCTGCAACTGGGTCAATGCCGTCTTTACCATAAGGGCACATAGGGCCCGTGCCCAGGGCCCCCATTCTCAGGGGGCCCCGAAGGACCGACAGTTTCTTTAACACATTTATTCTCAAAAAAATTTTGTCGGGCACGTCACACGTTTTTCATAAATCTGTTATCTTATCAGAAGGTATTTATACAAGGCATACTATGCCATTATATAGCTGGCTGCGTCTATTCCTACTGTACTAATTAATAACATAGCCCGATCTGTCCCACGTTGACCAACTGACTTTCATAGTTAGATGTTAGATACATAAAAACCATAGTAAAGCGATCAGCGGATTTAAATATCTCAACCATACATAACCTATTAAAAACAGATAAATTCGAAGAAACTTTTCCAAACGTAGAAATTGCTACAAGAATAATGCCTAAATGGTTACCAATTGTAGTGGAGAGCGGTCATTTTCGCAGCTTAAGAGAATAAAAAATGAATTGCGAACAACAATGTTACAAGAAAGGCAGAGTAATTTTGTCAATTATGCGCATAGAAAGTGATATCCCCCAATAAAATTGACTTTGAGGATATAATAAAAGATTTTGCTCAACAGAAATGCCGAAAAAAAAACTTATCGTAATCGTAAAACCAGTACTGACATATTATATCATACTGTATTTGATTACCTCCAATAAATGATCATACTCAGTAAAAAATATGTATTATAATTCGCTTTTTTACATTCCAAAGGGGCCTCAAATTCTTGTGTGCCCAAGGGCCCCAGCCTAGTTTAAGACGGCCCTGAACTGGGTAGTATTAGTATTCGTCGGATTAATTAACCCGTTCACTTCCAATGATTCCGTTTGGATCATCAAACACTCGCAATTTTTCCCTCATCCCTGCTAAGTTAAGAATTTTTCAATAGGAAGAGAATTTTTCATTAACATCTTTGTTCATTTGTTTGAAATACAAAAGTAATGTAAGGGCAGATGCATTATTTAGTTGAGGGGGGCAGAGAATTATGGGGGGGGGGTCATGTTTAAATTTTATCCTTGAAAGGGGTCCAATTTTCTTTTACCAAGGTGTGAAGGGGGGGATTATCATGATTAGGTTTTAAGGTCTTCAGAAAATTATATATTACCCGAAGAATATAAAATTCGCATCACACAAAATGTGTAAAACTGATGCTTTTCAAATTTAACCGAATAAGTAAAAGTTATACAACAAATGCATAAAGTAAAACTTTTCTAAATTATCTATCGTAATTACTGTGAGCTGCATCATATTGATTAACTTTATTAAATCGATACAACCTACAACAGGAAAGTCAACCCAATTGTAAAAAATGCATATTTCCAAAGACAATTCCCATCTTTTTAGAACAGATAAACAATTACCGCAAAAAATGTTTTAACTTTATTCACCTTATTTATTCATTTTTACAATAGAAAAGAATAAACATATTTTTTTTTTGGAACAGGAAATGGGGTAAAGTCAAAAATATTAATTAATTTTACGAAAACTGTAACAGTAAGACATCGAAGTTGAAATTTTGAGAAATTTAGTTAGGAGTGTTATACCTTTGACCTGGTCAAAGGAACAACAACTGATGATGGTCAGAGGTACAACACCATGACATTCCAAATTAAAAAAACATGCTACAGCTAAAGGATTAGAATTACGATATTCAAAGTTCAACAATATTTTGTGTTTAGCTACTACGTCAAATGATTTCTATCAACAAAAACAGAACACAAAATATTTATTAGGCAAAACCTTATGAACAAAATAGTTAAATTGTTAAGATAGAAATGGATTTTTATATTTCACACGAATCCTCTTTGCCTTGAATAATCCACATTAGGATACATAAACCTCCCAGTGGAATAACTATATACTAAATAGACTAATTTTTATAAAATATCGCTACAAGACCCCACAGCCTAGGTGGTCAAAGGAACAATATGGTCAGAGGTACAGCACCTTCCCCTACTAATTACTAAACATTTATTTGTGTAAATGTTATCAATCATCACAATCTGAAAAGCTTCTTCTCAGCTACTTTCATATCATTTAGAAAAAGAAGCATTCAGCCTCGAGATCAAAAACATTACCTTCTACAAGAACCAGCAATTTATCGGAATCAAACGGTGTAAGTATACCTTAAACCATTAAAATTTATGATGGATGCTAAAACTGTTTAAAAAGAATATTTAGGATATTTTTTTTCCGGCCGCCCCTCTAGTTAATTAATGCGCTCAGGGCCGTAACTTGGACATTTTATTGGGGGGGGGGGGGGGGCGGCGTTTGTCCACATTCGAGAAACTACTGTTAAAAAATATATAACAAATTCTGATTATGTATAACTTAACTTGGAATGCCTCATTTTAGTTCATTAAATATTTTAGGCCCCAGAGGTATTAAGACCACCACCCTGAAATAAAAGGGTGCTTGTTATGTAGGATATTAATTAAATTTTTCTTTTAATCTCATACCTCCATTCATTTAAAATTCCTAAAAATTTAATTGTCAATTGGTATCACATAACTAGTTTATTTAAGTTTAAATTTCCATTTAAATTGAAACTTATAGCTTATTGACTAGATTCTTCAAATTGTTTTAATTTTTATCGTTATAGTTAATGAAACCATTTTTAAAAAAAATCTTATGTTCAAAACCAAGTATAAATCCTATGTTTTTTTAAGGGGTCATAGGAGTCTTAAAAATGTGCAAAGAAGGTACTTACAAAGCACAGTTTGATCTTTCATGTAGTTTTTTTAACTACTCAATATATAAGTATAATTTTTTATATGTAATTCTACAAAGTTTATTTAATATAAAACAAATTTCAAAATTTATGAAACTTTAGCTAAAACTAAAATAAATGATATTAAACAAATCTATTTGAACAAATTGGGATTAGGCTTGCGCGGCAAGCCTAATCCCAATGTGTTCAAATAGCTATATGCTTGTCAGCTATTAATTAGCTGACAAGAGCAAAAAAAAAAAAAAACATTTATTGAACAAAAACATTGTACAGGGAAAATGCAAGACATCTCAAGCAACACACAAGCCAGGGCAAAGAAGCCAGACGAATCATAGGACTTAGCACCTTTTGGCACAACAGCACTAAAAATAAATAAGATTAAATCAAAAAAATAACATTTGTTGCTTTTCCAATAAAAAAACCTATTATAAACTAAGTTTTAAATTCATGATGAGACATTATTCGTTATTAAAAGGCTATAGAGCGGAATGTCTGTAACCTAACCTATTGAGTATTGTATTCCGCGCAATAAAGCCTGTTTAAATAATGTGAACAATATTGAGAAATTGTATTTAGTTAAAAAGTTAGTTTATGCATTGGTAACCAGATGCCCACAGTCTGTTATTTAAGTTAAAATCTCAATTTTAAGCAACAAACACTTATGGTCCCTTTGTAAAGAATTTGTGGATTTGAAAAACTTGGCAAATTTACAAATGGGAGAGGCCAGCTTTGTCATTTGGTTGCCTTTCAAAATTAAGATGCTCGTTGCCAGCAGCCCAGATGAACACCAGCCACCAACTCATGTTCCAACCCTGGTCAAAAGCTTGGGAGTGAGACAAGCTAACCATCACCTGCAGCAATATTTAACCAAAAGATATTTGATAATGAATGCTAACAGCAACAAAGCAGTCCAAAATCAAATGTCATTTAGTTTAGGAAATATGGTGTATCGTTGACAGCTGTCTGAAAAAAAAAACCACAAAAAACATTGAATTACAACACAATTAAAACAATGAAATAGAATAAACGATGTAAAGGGACACGAAACAATTATCCTTGGCAGTGCTGAGGGCAATGCATTTAAAAACAAGTTTTGACTTGCATCCTTAGAATATTAGCAAATCTGTAATTTTTAACTTAAACTTTTGTCAGCCATACTAGTTTGCCTTTAGCTTTTCCTACAATATTAATGGTAGTCCAAACACAGTTGCTCAGGGCCGGATTTCTAAAGGCTAAGTAGGCTGCAGCCTACAGCGGCAAATTTTGGGACCAATTAAAGCAACATTCAGCATAAAAAAAAGTATTGTAAAGATTCAAATATTTTTAAGAAAGAAAACAAATAATTTACATTAATGCGTAAACGTGTATAGTGCTAATGTTTCGTAGCAAATACGTCGCTTTTAGGGCAAGTGCACCTGCCCCCCCCCCCCCCCTCCTCCAGGATTTCGAAGTTTAGTGGAATAGTTGAAAAAACTTCACCTATTTCTCTTTCGATTTAGAGTGTAAAGGTACATAGAGGATTCTAATCTGTGTGGGTATTTTAAACAGCACATACCATCCTATTTAATACTGGCTGCCTTTTCTAAAGTGGGAGAATATTGTGACAGGGGCGACCAACCGTAGCCTACAGGCGGCAAATCTTTAAATCCGGCACTGCAGTTGCTGGATGCATAGAAGCTGGAGCGTCAAATCCGGAACAGCTAGTCTTGACGACTTGCATTACTTTTCCAAGCAAGGCCAAAATATGGTAAGCACTATACACAACTCAATTAGTATTAAGTGGCAACTGAACAAACCAACCTTAAAGGTCTGTTTGTGATAGCTATGAGAAAAAGGTCGGACCTTTATTTCGAATGCCAATTTATAGACAATGGTCAGGCAACATATTTGCTTGATGACATTTTAATAATTATATAACTTTTTTTATAGTGCTTATAGCTCTGTAATTAGTTTACTAGTTTTCATTAATCTCCCCTCTTTGTGAATTAGAGTACAATCTAGTCCTTTGAAATAACTAGGAATGTTTTTGAAAGCACTAAATTTTACCATTTGTCCCTTAACAAAAGGATTTCTCCAAGCTGCTATCTTAACCCTAAAAATGAGTATAGTATTAACTGAACAACAAATGCCATTGAATTCTTAATTATCTTAAAATTACAAACTGAACAGAACTGACAGACAGTTTTAAAATAAAAACTTCACAATAATCACATTTTAACCTCTTGAAACCTGGAGTTCTTTTTCGGGGACATTTTTCAAAACCTCCCCACAAACAATTAACCAAGTTAATTAGTTTTGAAATTGATCTGGTGCGAAATATTCGAAAATTAGTTTTCAGGCAGCAATATTTTATTCCTTTTAAAATATATTAAAAAAAGTAAATTCTTTTTTTAAAAAAAGGAAGTTGAACGAGGGCCCATGCGACATTGGCGTTCATAAAATAATAACTTTCATAGCACATATAATTTGTATTTTTAGAACTTAAGGCATGTCACAGTAACACTAAATCATTTTTTTAAATTTACTCAGCAAAACATACTTTTTAGTATTATGCATGAAAACTATGTTTGATGAAGATACGTGCTGAGATCGTAAGAGGTTAAAGAATAATGGGAAAACAAAAACTTATTTACTTGCTCCTTTCGTTAAAATTTGATGAAAAACAAAAAGCGACAATAGTACATGGCTCGTCAAATATTAACTAGGAATAACCAAAAACTGGGTTAATTTAGATTTTATTTACTTACCTATTTTGATTATATGCTTCTTTCCACAAATAGTTCTAAGACAGTTTTTAATTTTCTAAATTCATTAAATAATTCAAAAAAAAATTGAAGCAGAAAACGTGGTATGAATTCCGAGACGCCAGCCATTTTGTAATAACAAAACAGATTGCGAAACTGGTGACGTATACAGAAGCTGCACTCTGATTGGTTATTCATCTTTCCCATCGAGGTTACCCTCCAGCAAAAGTTCCTTTCTAGTGTAAATCTCCGTAGGGGCATCAGATTGACTTACTGGTCTAGAGTGTTCTTTGTCTATGAGACGAACGACACGGCAGCAAAAGGACACGAAGCGATAAATCTCAAGCATCCAAATTTCACAATCGACAGTAGCGCCATGCTGAATTCTGATAATAGCACCATCTGTTGAAATTAATGGAAACCAATTAATGGAATATCGGTTTGGTTTCGAATTCGTTGTTTTGAACTAATTAATCTGGGCGAACTTTTAGTGCTTAGTATTATTGGAGATTTTTTTTTAAAAATCAATTTCATCCTCTTGGAGTCTCATATTTGTTTTAATTTGAGTAAACTCAAAAAGAATGTCTGACCTTACATGAATTACTCTAAATGCTAGTTATACACTCCAAAATGTTAACTTAAGTGGGAATGGGACGCTTTTAACTTTTTTCTTTAATATTGCAGATATCTTTAAAAAAACATTTTTACATAAGTGTACACACTAACTTGTTACTTAAATATACTAACACTTTTAGATAGTCAAACGATTAAAAAAAATATTTGTTTTGTTTTAAAAAAATAAAATGTGTCAAAAAGTGACGTTTCATATTTTTGTTGTAAGTTAAAAAATTATTTGTTGAAAAACAAAAATTTTGCATTTTTATGAACAGGAAAATGTACTTAACAAACGTTCTTTACCGATTTTTGTTATTTGTCAAAGTTTTTCTAAAAAAAATTAATGAAATTTATTTTAATAATTTCACCCGATCACTATTTAAAAAAAAAAAATATTTAGAACTAATCCCTAAAGACAAATTAAAGATATATGTTTGGAAAATATGTGTGGAAAATTTTAACACTGTATGGGCAGTAGATTTTGAGTTTTACCAGTTTGAAGTCGAAAAATCATCGAAAACATGATCAAGGAGAAAAACAGCTTTGAAGTTTATAAACGTGGTTGGCCAACACAGATGTCATGACACAAGAAACTACACATTTTGCGTTCTATAGCAGATAAAAACAAAATTTTTGTCTTAAATTATTCCAAAATATTTGTGTTATTTTTTAAGATAATAATAAATTTTTGGATTCTCTTTTTTAAGATTTTGTGTCCTATACTCCCTTAATAATTTGTAGCAAGAAGAGGGTAAAGGAATATTTATGAAATTTATACTTAATATAAGAATTAGTTCTTTATATGTCTCGATGAAGAAACTCGCTAGTAAATCTCATTTCATTTGTTAGAATTTAAAAAAAAAAAAACTAGTATGTGCAAAAGCAAATTTCATAAGTACAAGAGAAAAATAATTTTATTATTAAGGTTTGTATAAAACAATTGTATTCAGTAACATTATCAGTTGCACATATTATCAGCATTTTATAAAGTCGGATAAATTCTTTATAGACGAAACAAATTACAACACATTTTATCGTGTTAAATAATTTTTTGACTTATAACAAAAATATGAAACATCACATTTTGACACATTTTATTTTTTTAAAACAAAACAAATAATTTTTTAAAACCTTTGACTATCTAAAAATGTTAGTATATTTAAGTAACAAGTTAGTGTGTACACTTATGTAAAAAAAAATTATAAAGATATCTGCAATATTAAAGAAAAAGTTAAAAGCGTCTCATTCCCCCTTAAGTCAACATTATGGAGTATATAATTATATATGGAGTGTATATATGGAGTATATATATGGAGTGTATAACTAGCATAGGGCTTAGAGTAATTCATGTAAGGCAAGACATTCTTTTTGGGTTTACCCAAATTAAACAAATATATGACTCCAAGAGTATAAAATTGATTTTAAAAAAAAAATCTCCAATAATACTAATCACTAAAAGTTCGGCCAGATTAATTAGTTCAAAACAACGATTTCGAAACCAAACCGATATTCCATTAATTGGTTTCCATTAATTTCAACAGATGGCGCTATTATCAGAATTTAGCATAGATCAGTGGCGCTACTGTCGAGTGTGAAATTTGGATGCTTGAGAATTATCGCTTCGTCAAAAAACGACAAACAAAAGAAAACCAGCAATTTTTTTTTAAAAAAATGTAAAAATAATTTTATGTTTTATAATTAAATGCGCATTTAAAAAATTTTAGACATTCTTAAAGTATTTGAATTTTCAAGCAACAAAACTTAAAAAGAATAAAAGGCATCGTTTGCAAACCGAATTCACCAGACAAAAGATAACACAACTAAACTCGTTTATAATTTAAGGGGGGATCATAGTAAACAAAAACCAAAAAATCGAATTTTTGAAACCAATATTTTCTGATAGATGGAAACCCAATCTATCGAATGAGACCAATTTTGTATAGATCGGTTAATTATTTCTTATAAAAAATTAAAATTATAAAAATAAACAAATGTACCACGCCCCCTTTGAATTACTAATTGTATGCTTGTATTATTTATGTATTACATTATAAAATATGATTTTTTTTGTGTTGATATTTGAAAACCAACCACTGGCTCAATGTAAAAAAAAATTCCCGACGATTTACATGAAATTCGGTTAACAAGAAATGTTTCGGTGGTCATTTCGAGTTCGTGTTAACGGGATCGACTGTATTTGTTTTTCGCGTTTTACTCAAAACTATAATTTTCAACACTTAGGTACACTTTTCTCCAAACCTATCGAATATTTTTTAATAATTTTTTTTTGTGTGTTATAAAACCCTTTTAGATCTATTTAAGTCACCTAATTTAGTCTTACAAATTAAAATAAATATTTTATTATTTTACACTTTTCTTCGCTGAAAATCAGAATTTTTATGAATGTTGAATATAATGTTTTAAAAATAGAATTTAAAAATTATTTTAGGCAAAAAAAATAGGTGACTTGATTAGATCTAAAATGGTTTTATAACACACAAAAGAAATTATTCAGAAATATTTAATAGATTTGGAGAAAAGTGTACCGAAAAAGTACTTGTATTTTTGAAAATTCGTAATTGTATGTTTCAAAAGATGTCTTTTTTCAAAAATAATAATTTTTGAAAATAAGATTCTTAGGAGTAAATATAATAATAAAAGTACAATTTATAATTTGATACAATTTTTTTTATTGTACCATCATTTTTAAATGATTTAGAGCCTTTCGAAATCAATACTAAGAATTGGTCATTTTTGCTGTCGTTTACTATGATCCCCCCTTAAAAGAATTTTACTTAGTAGAAATAATATTTTTCAAGCTACTTTTCTTATTTATATTTTAATATTATTTCATCATGGTAAGTACGTTAATTTTTTATTTTTTAAATGATTTTAATTTGTGTAACATTATTATTGTTTTATTAGGCAAATTTTCATTTTCTTATTATTTTTATTTTAGGAAGCCGAGGTCGGCGATTCTTCTCAAAACCCAACTACGGCAGAGGACCAAGCAACGGTTTCGTCCCAGCCAATAATTATATCCGGGGATCACAACATTGTTACCGTTGAAGGTAAGTCCATGTCCTATTTATAATTAATTTAAAAATATATTTTAATTATTTGTTTTTAAAAAAGTTTTTTTTATTAGTAAGTTTTTTTACATTGTAAACGAATTTCGTATGTAGGTCGCCATTTTATTTGTTCGCGACAAATTTCGGTAGTTTAATTTTGCCTAAAAACGCTTAATTTGTCTCTTAAATTTTAAAAAAGTATCATAAAAATACTAGCTGCATTTTGGGATATTTTTTAGTGACTTTAAAATAACTTGAAATGCTTTTCTAGTATTTTTGTAATATTTATTTTGCAATTTTAGAATTTCATTTTCGCGTACTTAATGTGACGGCGATGGCTGCAAGTTGCCAGTGTCGCCAATAATGGCGCCATAGTGTAAATAATGTAAGCATTAATTATAATGTAATGAGTGATTTTTTTAAAATTCGAAATTCGTTTACAAGTGCTGCATTAGATGGCAGCACTACAAATTTGAATGTTTGGACACCTCTGACTTCCCGTTTCGGGACCGGAACTTGATTTTCGATTAACTCGATGGATTTTTTTCTCCTCATGCCGTAGAGCTGTGTGGTGATGAAAAATCGGTGTTTTGAAAATTTAGTTTTCCCCCCATAGTAGCAAAATAATTTGTATTTTGCTTCTCTGTTATTTGACCCACAATAATTAGTAGGGGATAGTGTTGTACCTTGGGACACTGACAATTTCTAAGAATCTATTGGCAATATTCATACATTGATTATTTGTAATTGTAGCCTTAACCAACAGAGTATTTCATGACCAAAAAGTAAATATTTTTCTCGTTCTAATATAATTTTTTACCACTTATTTTTTACTACTTTTACAAAAAGTCAACTGCATTTTATTTTCTTCATAAAAGAGAAGATTTTAAAATATTTTGGTTATGAAAAAAAATAATGCATTTGGATTGGCCACTATCTTGCTTTTGTTTAACCCTTTCAGTCCCAGTGATGCCATTTGGCATCATCACTTTCAATATTTTTTTCAAAATGTTTATGTTCCTCTATGACATCCAAACACACATCATTCGATTCTTCACACTTTGCTCTATCAGACAAAATTTTACTTTAATCTCAATAGAAGTCAGAACTACTATTTTTTTTATTTAGAAAATAGTCAACAAGCGTTTCTCCTGATTTTTGATCAGTTCACTTCAGTTCCACATATTTGAAACGCAATTTAAACTATCTCGGTTAAAATAATTACTAAATTTTTTTTAATAATATGGTCAGATACCTTAAAATATATAATTCGAAGTGTTTCTAGGTAATATATATATTTTTATTTTGTTGTTTTGCACAGTTAAAGAATTTTGGCATTGTTTCAAAAATCATATAAAAAATATAAATGGATTTTTTTTCTTATGGAATTCGTATATTTGACCTAAAATAAGCTTATTTTGTGAATATCAGATGTTTCTGTAGTATAGTAAATTTTTGGGACTGAAAGGGTTAAGCCATGTAGTGTGTTGTACCTTGGGACAGCAAAGCATATTGTATCATCATATAATGTTAAATAATTTGGACTTGCAATTTTTGCTGTATAATTTAAATTATTCTTGAATTATGAAGTTTTATTTGTGTATTTCCTTGAAAAAAAAAACAATAAAGTTTGTTTCCTAGCACAAATTAGTTCAGGTGTATGACCATTGACTGAATTATAAAGTATGCCCCATGGTACAACATCATATTATACCTTGGGACAGTTTATCTTCTCTACTTTAAATGAGTGGCAATTTTTTAATTTCAAGCTGCCAGAATTTAAAAAAATATATAATAGAGGAAAATATTGGTGTCTTGAAATGCTGCTTTAAAATTTTTATTTTGACTATAATTATCGAAGAAAAAAAATTAAAATGTAAAAATTGTCCCAGGGTACAACACTCTCCCCTATTTGAGAAAATCATTATTATTTTTTTGCTTTTATATTGAGTAATAATGCTGTAATGTAATTATTATTTGTTTATTATCTAAACTAAATAATAGAAGTTTTTTACCATTTATTACCATATCTATTTAATAAGCACATTGATAAAGTGTGTCATTCTGCGATCGTTTTTAAAAATGTCACGCTTTTGTTCATTTTGAACGTTTTTAGCCTTTTATTTTAACTCAGAGAGCCGATTTTAATATTAAATTAATTTTACTTTCCAGTTATGCGGCGGGACCTACGTCAGCCGAGGCCTCCTCCGAATTATTACAGGGGAAACACTAGAGGAGGAGGACAGAGAAGGATGCAACGCTATCATCCTTACGCCCCAGCTCGTGATCATCAAGTCCGCGGTGGCGGAGTTCCCGGTGGCCACGGCGGCGGAGATCCCGGCCGGCCGCGTTCGTGCTGGCCGCTTTCCTGGTGGCCACGGCGGCCGCGTTCGTGCTGGCCGCGTTCGTGCTGGCCGCTTTCCTGGTGGCCACGGCGGCGGAGATCCTGCTGGCTGCTTTCCTGGTGGCCACGGCGGCGGAGATCCCGATGGCCGCTTTCCTCCAAGCCACGGCGGCGGAGATCCTGCTGGCCGCTTTCCTGCTGGCCACGGTGGTCGAGATCCCGCTGGCCGATTTCCTCCTGGCCACGGCGTCGGAGATCCCGGTGGCCGATTTCCTCCTGGCCACGGCGGCGGAGATCCTGCTGGCCGCTCTCCTGCTGGCCACGGCGGCGGAGATCCCGGCGGCCGCGTTCGTGCTGGCCACGGCGGTGGAGATCCCGCTGGCCTTTTTTCTGCTGGCCACGGTGGTCGAGATCCCGCTGGCCTTTTTCCTGCTGGCCACGGTGGTCGCGATCCCGCTGGCCTTTTTCCTGCTGGCCAAGGTGGTCGAGATCCCGCTGGCCGATTTCCTCCTGGGCACGGCGTCGGAGATCCCGGTGGCCGATTTCCTCCTGGCCACGGCGTCGGAGATCCCGGTGGCCGCGTTCGTGCTGGCCACGGCGGCGGAGAACCTGCTGGCCGCTTTCCTTCTGGCCACGGCGGCGGAGATCCTGCTGGCCGCTTTCCTGCTGACCACGGTGGTCGAGATCCCGCTGGCCGATTTCCTCCTGAGATCCCGGTGGCCGCTTTCCTGCTGGCCACGGCGGTGGAGAACCCGCTGGCCGATTTCCTCCTGAGATCCCGGTGGTCGCTTTCCTGCTGGCCACGGCGGTGGAGATCCCGCTGGCCGCTTTCCTGCTGGCCACGGTGGTCGAGATCCCGCTGGCCGATTTCCTCCTGGCCACGGCGTCGGAGATCCCGGTGGCCGATTTCCTCCTGGCCACGGCGGCGGAGATCCTGCTGGCCGCTCTCCTGCTGGCCACGGCGGCGGAGATCCCGGCGGCCGCTCTCCTGCTGGCCACGGCGGCGGAGATCCCGGCGGCCGCGTTCGTGCTGGCCACGGCGGTGGAGATCCCGCTGGCCTTTTTCCTGCTGGCCACGGTGGTCGAGATCCCGCTGGCCGATTTCCTCCTGGCCACGGCGTCGGAGATCCCGGTGGCCGATTTCCTAATGGCCACGGCGTCGGAGATCCCGGTGGCCGATTTCCTCCTGGCCACGGCGTCGGAGATCCCGGTGGCCGCGTTCGTGCTGGCCACGGCGGCGGAGATCCTGCTGGCCGCTTTCCTTCTGGCAACGGCGGCGGAGATCCTGCTGCCGCTTTCCTGCTGGCCACGGTGGTCCAGATCCCGCTGGCCGCTTTCCTCCTGAGATCCCGGTGGCCGCTTTCCTGCTGGCCACGGCGGTGGAGATCCCGCTGGCCGCTTTCCAGCTGGCCACGGTGGTCGAGATCCCGCTGGCCGATTTCCTCCTGGCCACGGCGTCGGAGATCCCGGTGGCCGATTTCCTCCTGGCCACGGCGGCGGAGATCCTGCTGGCCGCTCTCCTGCTGGCCACGGCGGCGGAGATCCCGGCGGCCGCGTTCGTGCTGGCCACGGCGATGGAGATCCCGCTGGCCTTTTTCCTGCTGGCCACGGTGGTCGAGATCCCGCTGGCCGATTTCCTCCTGGCCACGGCGTCGGAGATCCCGGTGGCCGATTTCCTCCTGGCCACGGCGTCGGAGATCCCGGTGGCCGCGTTCGTGCTGGCCACGGTGGCGGAGATCCTGCTGGCCGCTTTCCTTCTGGCCACGGCGGCGGAGATCCTGCTGCCGCTTTCCTGCTGGCCACGGTGGTCGAGATCCCGCTGGCCGATTTCCTCCTGGCCACGGCGTCGGAGATCCCGGTGGCCGCGTTCGTGCTGGCCACGGCGGTGGAGATCCCGCTGGCCTTTTCCCTGCTGGCCACGGTGGTCGAGATCGAGCTGGCCGATTTCCTCCTGGCCACGGCGTCGGAGATCCCGGTGGCCGATTTCCTGCTGGCCACGGCGGCGGAGATCCTGCTGGCCGCTATCCTGCTGGCCACGGCGGCGGAGATCCCGGCGGCCGCTTTCCTGCTGGCCACGGCGGCGGAGATCCCGGCGGCCGCGTTCGTGCTGGCCACGGCGGCGGAGATCCTGCTGGCCGCTTTCCTGCTGGCCACGGCGGCGGAGATCCCGGTGGCCGCGTTCGTGCTGGCCACGGCGGCGGAGATGCGGCTGGCCGCTTTCCTGCTGGCCACGGCGGCGGAGATCCCGGTGGCCGCTTTCCTGCTGGCCACGGCGGCGGAGATCCTGCTGGCCGCTCTCCTGCTGGCCACGGCGGCGGAGATCCTGCTGGCCGCTTTCCTTCTGGCCACGGCGGCGGAGATCCTGCTGGCCGCTTTCCTGCTGGCCACGGCGGCGGAGATCCCGGTGGCCGCTTTCCTGCTGGCCACGGCGGCGGAGATCCCGGTGGCCGTTTCTGCTGGCCACGGTGGCGGAGATCCTGCTATCCGCTTTTCTGCTGGCCACGGCGGCGGAGATCCCGGCGGCCGCTTTCCTGCTGGCCACGGCGGCGGAGATGCGGCTGGCCGCTTTCCTGCTGGCCACGGCGGCGGAGATCCCGGTGGCCGCTTTCCTGCTGGCCACGGCGGCGGAGATTCTGCTGGCTGCTTTCCTGCTGGCCACGGCGGCGGAGATCCCGGTGGCCGCGTTCGTGCTGGCTACGGCGGTGGAGATCCCGGTGGCCGCTTTCCTGCTTTCCACGGCGGCGGAGATGCGGCTGGCCGCTTTCCTGCTGGCCACGGCGGCGGAGATCCCGGTGGCCGCTTTCCTGCTGGCCACGGCGGCGGAGATCCTGCTGGCTGCTCTCCTGCTGGCCACGGCGGCGGAGATCCTGCTGGCCGCTCTCCTGCTGGCCACGGCGGCGGAGATCCCGGCGGCCGCGTTCGTGCTGGCCACGGCGTCGGAGATCCCGGTGGCCGATTTCCTCCTGGCCACGGCGTCGGAGATCCCGGTGGCCGCGTTCGTGCTGGCCACGGCGGCGGAGATCCTGCTGGCCGCTTTCCTTCTGGCAACGGCGGCGGAGATTCTGCTGGCTGCTTTCCTGCTGGCCACGGCGGCGGAGATCCCGGTGGCCGCGTTCGTGCTGGTCACGGCGGTGGAGATCCCGGTGGCCGCTTTCCTGCTTTCCACGGCGGCGGAGATGCGGCTGGCCGCTTTCCTGCTGGCCACGGCGGCGGAGATCCCGGTGGCCGCTTTCCTGCTGGCCACGGCGGCGGAGATCCTGCTGGCTGCTCTCCTGCTGGCCACGGCGGCGGAGATCCTGCTGGCCGCTCTCCTGCTGGCCACGGCGGCGGAGATCCCAGCGGCCGCGTTCGTGCTGGCCACGGCGGTGGAGATCCCGCTGGCCGCTTTCCTGCTGGCCACGGCGGCGGAGATCCTGGAGGCCGCGATGGCGGCGTACCTGGTGGCCATGGTGGCGGCGTTCCTGGTGGCCACGGTGGCAGAGATCCCGGTGGCCGCGGTGGCGGAGTTCCTGGTGGCCACGGTGACGGAGATCCCGGTGGCGGCGTTCCTGTGGCCACGGTGGCGGAGTTCCTGGTGGCCACGGTGGCGGCGTTCCCGGCGGCCGCGTTCGTGCTGGCCACGGCGGCGGAGATCCCGGTGGCCGCTTTCCTGCTGGCCACGGCGGCGGAGATCCCGGTGGCCGCGTTCGTGCTGGCCACGGCGGTGGAGATCCTGCTGGCCGCTTTCCTGCTGGCCACGGCGGCGGAGATCCCGGTGGCCGCGTTCGTGCTGGCCACGGCGGTGGAGATCCCGGCATTCCTGGTGGCCGCGGTGGCCACGGTGGCGGCGTTCCTGGTGGCCACGGTGGCCGCGGTGGCGGCGTTCCTGGTTGCCCCGGTGGCGGCGTTCCTGGTGGTGGCCGCGGTGGCGGCGTTCCTGGTGGCCGCGGTGGCGGAGATCCTTGTTACCGCGGTGGCGGAGATTGCGAAGTTCCCGGTGGCCACGGTGGCGGTGTTCCTGTTGGCCACGGTGGCGGCGTTCCCGGCGGCCGCGTTCGTGCTGGCCACGGCGGCGGAGATCCTGCTGGCCGCTTTCCTGCTGGCCACGGCGGTGGAGATCCTGCTGGCCGCTTTCCTGCTGGCCACGGCGGCGGAGATCCTGCTGGCCGCTTTCCTGCTGGCCACGGCGGCGGAGATCCCGACGGCCGCGGTGGCGGAGATTGCGAAGTACCACCTATCTTAAACAGTGGGTCCATTAAAGCTTGTTAAAGTGGGAAACTACCTTTATAACTACTCCGCACTTTAAAACCCCTAAGCCCCGTAAAAGTGATATTCTGATATCTGTTTGTTTTAATAAATCGAATAAAATCATGTAGATTTATCTTAGCCCGCTTCCACACAACATTTGTTTTCAACATAAAAAAGGCGCCAACCACATTATTAATTCTTTATTAAATATTTACACGCTAAATTTATCTAGTTTTACTTATTTTCTTTCGAAAATTCAACAACTATTTCTTATCGTTAATTTATGTTTCAAAGAATAAATATGTAATATACCTGACTTTTAAATCGAAGCAAAACATTTCATACCAACATACAATCAAAGCATCTCTTTGTGAAACTAATAATAAAAAAATTCTTGGCAGCGGTGGCGGAGATCCCGGTGGCCGCGGTGGCGGAGATGGCGAAGTTCCCGGTGGCCACGGTGGCGGAGTTCCCGGTGGCCGCGATGGCGGCGTTCCTGGTGGCCGCGGTGGCGGAGTTCCTGGTGGCCACGGTGGCGGAGATCCCGGTGGCCGCGGTGGCGGAGTTCCTGGTGGCCACGGTGACGGAGATCCCGGTGGCGGCGGTGGCGGCGTTCCTGGTGGCCACGGTGGCGGCGTTCCTGGTGGCCGCGGTGGCGGAGTTCCCGGTGGCCACGGTGGCGGCGTTCCTGGTGGCCACGGTGGCGGCGTTCCTTTTGGCCGCGGTGGCGGCGTTCCTGGTGGCCGCGGTGGCGGAGATCCCGGTGGCCACGGTGGCGGAGTTCCCGGTGGCCGCGGTGGCGGCGTTCCTGGTGGCCACGGTGGCGGCGTTCCTGGAGGCCGCGATGGCGGCGTACCTGGTGGCCGCGGTGGCGGCGTTCCTGGTGGCCGCGGTGGCGGAAATCCCGGTGGAAACGGTGGCGGAGTTCCTGGTGGCCACGGTGGCGGAGATCCCGGTGGCCGCGGTGGCGGAGTTCCTGGTGGCCACGGTGACGGAGATCCCGGTGGCGGCGGTGGCGGCGTTCCTGGTGACCACGGTGGCGGCGTTCCTGGTGGCCACGGTGGCGGAGTTCCTGGTGGCCACGGTGGCGGAGTTCCTGGTGGCCGCGGTGGCGGAGATCCCGGTGGCCGCGGTGGCGGTTATTACGAAGTTCCCGGTGGCCACGGTGGCGGCGTTCCTGGTGGCCACGGTGGCGGCGTTCCCGGCGGCCGTGTTCGTGCTGGCCACGGCGGCGGAGATCCTGCTGGCCGCTTTCCTGCTGGCCACGGCGGCGGAGATCCTGCTGGCCGCTTTCCTGCTGGCCACGGCGGCGGAGATCCCGGTGGCCGCTTTCCTGCTGGCCACGGCGGCGGAGATCCCGACGGCCGCGGTCTCGGAGATTGCGAAGTTCCCGGTGGCCACGGTGGCGGCGTTCCTGGTGGCCACGGTGGCGGCGTTCCCGGTGGCCGCGGTGGCGGAGTTCCCGGTGGCCACGGTGGCGGAGTTCCTGATGGCCCCGGTGGCGGCGTTCCTGGTGGCCGCGGTGGCGGAGATCCCGGTGGCCGTGGTGGCGGAGATGGCGAAGTTCCCGTTGGCCACGGTGGCGGCGTTCCTGGTGGCCGCGGTGGCGGAGATCCCGGTGGCCGCGGTGGCGGAGATGGCGAAGTTCCCGGTGGCCACGGTGGCGGCGTTCCTGGTGGCCACGGTGGCGGAGTTCCTGGTGGCCACGGTGGCGGCGTTCCTGGTGGCCGCGGTGGCGGAGTTCCCGGTGGCCACGGTGGCGGCGTTCCTTTTTTTCCGCGGTTGCGGCGTTCCTGGTGGCCGCGGTGGCGGAGATCCCGGTGGCCGCGTTCCTGGTGGCCGCGGTGGCGGCGTTCCTGGTGGCCGCGGTGGCGGAGATCCCGGTGGCCACGGTGGCGGAGTTCCTGGTGGCCACGGTGGCGGAGATCCCGGTGGCCGCGGTGGCGGAGTTCCTGGTGGCCACGGTGGCGGAGATCCCGGTGGCCACGGTGGCGGCGTTCCTGGTGGCCACGGTGGCGGCGTTCCTGGAGGCCGCGATGGCGGCGCACCTGGTGGCCACGGTGGCGGCGTTCCTGGTGGCCGCGGTGGCGGAGATTCCGGTGGCCACGGTGGCGGAGTTCCTGTTGGCCACGGTGGCGGAGATCCCGGTGGCCGCGGTGGCGGAGTTCCGGGTGGCCACGGTGACGGAGATCCCGGTGGCGGCGGTGGCGGCGTTCCTGGTGGCCACGGTGACGGCGTCCCTGGTGGCCACGGTGGCGGAGTTCCTTGTGGCCACGGTGGCGGAGATCCCGGTGGCTGCGGTGGTGGCGTTCCTGGTGGCCACGGTGGCGGAGTTCCCGGTTTCCACGGTGGCGGCGTTCCTGGTGGCCACGGTGGCGGCGTTCCTGGTGGCCACGGTGGCGGAGTTCCTGGTGGCCACGGTGGCGGCGTTCCTGGTGGCCGCGGTGGCGGCGTTCCTGGTGGCCGCGGTGGCGGAGATCCCGGTGGCCGCGGTGGCGGAGATGGCGAAGTTCCCGGTGGCCACGGTGGCGGAGATGGCGGTGGTCCGTGGCGCCGCGGGAGGCGCGGCAGAAACTACTAGTTCTCTTCTGGTGAGCATTTGTTTTTACTAACCTTTCTATCACTTTAAAGACGGGCGTCGACTGACCCATAGACTAAGAATTTTCTAGACCAGCAACTTAATCTAATGCCTAGCTCTTCTAACGTGTCGAAAGGAACTAAAACACTATTTGTCTTGTTGAGATAATTGTTAAAATTTAAATTTTTCGGTCACGATTAGTTCGGCTTTTTTTGGCTTTTCAAACCGAGCATTTGGTTTAGATTTCTGTTTTTTTTTTCAAAAACCAGCACTAACATCCCTGTATATCGTAACATTTTCTATACCTAAGGTAATACAGAATTTATGCAAGTCCGTAAAATTTTGGGGGAAATTTTCAAACGGATTGGGGGAAATAGTTAGTGATAGTTAGAGTGATTGCTGTGAATGCTTTTTCAATGAGCTGATTTTTTTTTTTGTCGTTTTCCACTTGCATGTAGCATTTGGTGTTTAGGCTTTAAAAGTGGCGTGACGGACGGACAGACGAACGGAGTGAATGATTTTATATAATCCCTTCCGCTTTTTAAAAGATCGACGTAGTGTGGAAGTTAAAAGGGTGATAAACATGGAATTTATAGCCAGTTTTTTTTACCATAACTACAACTGTGACATCTCAACTCTTGTATTTTTTTTACATATTTTTCAAGTCTAACACATGTCTTAAAATAGCTCTCTTCCTAACTTTTTGTCAGCTATCTTAAACAGTGGGTCCATTAAAGCTTGTTAAAGAGGGAAACTACCTTTATAACTACTCCGCACTTTAAAACCCCTAAGCCCCGTAAAAGTGATATTCTGATATCTGTTGTTTAATAAATCGAATAAAATCATGTAGATTTATCTTAGCCCGCTTCCACACAACATTTGTTTTCAACATAAAAAAGGCGCCAACCACATTATTAATTCTATATTAAATATTTACACGCTAAATTTATCTAGTTTTACTTATTTTCTTTCGAAAATTCAATAACTATTTCTTATCGTTAATTTATGTTTCAAAGAATAAATATGTAATATACCTGACTTTTAAATCGAAGCAAAACATTTCATACCAACATACAATCAAAGCATCTCTTTGTGAAACTAATAATAAAAAAATATATATTTCTCCCTCTCCGGAAGCAGAGGGGCTTGATACCCCCTTTTACTGACCCTGCTTCCTGCTTGCTTTCACGGTCCTAACAAAACACCTGTGCCCCCCCCTCCTCCCCTACTCACCTCTCGTCACTAAAAAAAAAAAAAAAATGAAAAGTATGTCTTGACATCGTTTAGATTTCCGTCTGTCCGTTCGTTCATCCGTCTGTCCGAACTCTCTCCGAATTCATGTAAACCGTTTGAATTTAAAAATTATTTTTTTCGTTGAAGGATCATCAGCGACCTTGACATCGTATATACTTTTTGTCAGTCTGTCAATTTGTTCTTTATTATTGTAAAAAGATTCGTAATATTTTTTCCATTTTAAATTGTTCGATAAAAAAAAAATTATTTTTGTTTCAGAAAGGTGTGACATCAGATACTTATATTTCAGGTTCGATAGACCGATATTAAAAAATGCTTTTTTTTCAAACAGAAAGGTCGGGTCCGGGCATCGCCAAAATAGCTGCCGACCTATAAACGGCCCGTGCAGCCAAAAATGTCCGACGAATAATACCCCGTGCAAGGGAGTGTACGTTAAATATCCTTCAAAGTCCTAACGCTGCGTACGATGTCGCCCTTAACGGTCGCGTTGGGTGCCTATTCAGGTGTTGGCTCGTCACTTGACTGTGGTTCTAAAATACGACGCCCGTCGCCAATAGCCCTCGTGTAGCTCTAGTGCGACGATAATTCAAAATCCAATCCAATCAAACAGAAAGGTAAAGGCATCGGACACATCTATCTTTCACACTTCTTTTTGTTTATTTGTCTTTCCGTACTCTAATGATTTTGGTGAATAATCAAATTAATAGAAAGGTAGGAAATACAAGTTCTTCATAACAGTTTTCTACTTGGGACATTTAGTTAGATTAACTTCGTAACATATGTTGATTTTCTTCCATAAACAAATCCAATAATGGACAATCGCACCATGCACGGAAAAGTGGCGCATTTTCGAATGCGTTAACATTATACACTTTTCAGGGCATGTAGAGAAAGATTATTAATAGTAAAGATTTAAGTGAGCAGCGGTTTAAGATATACTATGATGAAGTTTATGATTAATTTTTTTAAAAAGATTTTTAGTGGAAAAACAATAAAATTAAATTTTTTTCTTTTCGCCTCTATTACATCACTTTCACAACTAAAACTACCAATTCTACAGGCAAGTTTGGAACATCAACAATTAGTGAGGAAATTAGCCTTCATTAAACTACGTGTTCAATAAAAAACTGTAGAAAACTGAAACACAAATATAGCTGCATTTATGAAAGATGAAGGAGAGCCAAAAAAAAAAATGTGTTTTCGACCTGTAGTAAATTTTCAGTAAAAAATATTTTATTGATGCGAAAAATATTTTTGAGCTCCTGAGGTATGATAAAAAGTATTCCTTGATAAGGTATTACAACAAAAAAAAAGTCTATTGCGTTCTGGTATTTATGGTATGCGTATTGGGTAGTGGTGGAAAGAATTTCTATAGAATGGGGTATAAAAGATAGATTTTTTTGTGTATAAAATATAGATTCTAAAGAAAGATAAGTGGAAAGAATTTCCTCCATTCGGCCGCCCGAATAGTCCCCGAGTTTAACCCCATACTCTCCACTCACTTCTATGTTTCAATTACTAGTTAAAATTTCAAACAAGTTAAAATCGTTCTATGAAAGTTTTGACAGACAGACAGAGGGACGAACTGAACGATTGTAATAGCTTCCACTTTTTTTACGCTATAAACGTAGAGTAGAAGCTAAAAAAATGAGAAATACAGATTAAAAAAATTAAAATTACGTGTTATATAACGTTTTACTGTAAATAATAGCACCTTTTTGTTAAGAGAGTTATCATAAAAAGCAATTTATTTTAATTTACTTATTTATTTTTAGTCATTGTAGTCAGATATATATATATATTAGGGTGGTCCTTAAAAATAAATTTTCGATTTTTGAACGGGCCACCCCCTCAAATTGTTTATTCATAAGAAAAAATAATTCCTGGAAAATTTTAGCCAAATCAATTAGTAATAACACGTGCCCCACGGGGCTTAAAGTTTTGAAAAACGCAAAATTTTAGGGTGTATTTTTAATAATTCCATTATAAATCAATATCTATGCCAAATAAGAAAACATACTCAATACAAATGTTGTAGATTATAAAATTTCTTACAACTTTGTAATTTACACTTTTGATCTATGAGTAACAGGTTATGAGTTATGGAAAAAAAGAACAAGCGACATTTTACTAGATTGTAAATCCCCCCATGGCCACACTACGCAAGCGATATCCTTCACAATGGTGCGACATAAGTAATTATTTAGAAAACTTTTAACTGTTCTGTCTAAAAATTAACTAAAAAGTTACTGATGCAGGTATTTAATTAAAAAAAACATCTTTAAAATATACTGCCATTTCAAGACCTTTGGCTGTCTGGGCCGTCGCGTGGGTGGGGCTTGGGGGGGGGGGGCACTTTCAAAAATTAATATAGGTTATTTAATGAGCTATTTGTGCAGCTAGTAAGCAAATGACATTCTTAGAAATGTAATTATGTTGCTAACCAGTGCTGTTTTGAATGTTCAATATGGGAGAAGGGGTCATTGGTTGATCTTAACATTTTAATTGGTTAATCTTAATATTTTATTAAAAAGAAAATCTAAAATAGTGAATTTTTCAAAGGAATTTAGTATAAGTAAATGTAATAAATTCATTTATGAAAACCAGATAAATTGAAAGAAAAAGAATATTTTTAGAGAATAAATATTATAAATTTCCCTATACTATTAATATTCCTGTATAAAATATTCCCCCCTTTCTTTTCGAAACTTATTGAAAATAATGTATTATTGACGTTTTCTAGTTTTTTAATTTTGTCTACAAGTAAGAAACTAATTTAGAATGTAATCATTTGTAAATTGTTCCGGTACTGAACATAAAAACTGGGGTTTTCATGCCCGATTTCCATGCACTTTTAACTTACTATATTGTCATTATTGTATTGCTTTAGTACAGATTTTTAATAGTGTGATGTGTAATTTAAGACAGTCTTGCATGGTCTGTAAAATAAATGGTTTTTTGGATTCATCCTTTGTAAACTGATAGTTGAATTCTTCAATTAACTTCACACCTCTTTATGCTGCAAAATTTACGAAGTTTAAGGATCTTAAAACTTCCTTTCAGACAATTTTCAGAATTGAACATAATAAAGGATGTAATTCCTTGAAATCTTCCTTAATGTGGTATCTCTGTCATTCGAATCTGTTTTATAACCATTCATTTGTAGTGCTATATTTTGCAGGAAGAAATACATGTTTTCCTCTAAAATTAGATTTTCATCCATTGCAACGAAAACACTCGTGTGAATTCAGGTTTAATTAACCATATTTAAAAATAATATGAGTAACAAATCTCCAAGAAATAACAATTTGACACCAGTTACTTGGTTTTTAATTGTAGCAAAAATAAATATTTATTTTCGAGCATAACTCGGTACGAACGTATCAGTACGTATACACGAACTTTATATGAAACATTTAACAAAGGTCCGAAATTCTTTAGAAATTGCTTGTTCTATCTATTAAAAAAAACCGCATTAGCTTTTTTAGAACGCAACAAAGTCTTTTTAGCAATTACATTGGTTTCACATCTTTTCTGCCATTAATATACGTAAGAAATTTTTGATTACTTCAACTAGAGGCAGTAACCATAATACAGGGGTTGAAAACATATGTGGATAAATGTATGACTCATGGCGTATCGCTTTTGACATTAAAAAAACTTACTCCTTAGCAAAAGTGCCCCCCCCCTTTCTCACCCACATGACGGCCCTGACAGCCAACAGTCTTTAAATCGTGGTACATTTTAAGTTTTTTTTTTGTAATACTTGAATCTGCCCCTTTTTAATTAAATGTCAGACATAACCAGTTAAAAGTTAATCTAAATAATCACTTTAATGTTGCACCCTCTGCCCCACCCACGCGACGGCCCAGACAGCCCAAAGTCTTAAAATTACGGCATATTTTAAATGTGTTTTATATAAATACTTGAATATGTCCCTTTTTAGTTGATTTTTAGACAGAACGGTTAAAAGTTATCTAAATAATTGCTTATGTCGCACCATTTTGAAGGATATCGTTTGCGAAGTGTGGCCATGGGGGGGGGGGGGGGGATTTACAATCTAGTAAAATATCGCTCATTCTTTTCCCCATAACTCATAACCTGTTACTCATAGATCAAAAGTGTAAATTACAAAGTTGTAGGAAATTTTATAATCTATAACATTTGTATTGAGTATGTTTTCTTATTTGGCATAGATATTGACTTATAATGGAATTATTAAAAAAACACCCTAAAGTTTTGCGTTTTTCAAAACTTTAAGCCCCGTGGGGCACGTGTTATTACTAATTGATTTGGCTAAAATTTTGCAGGAATTATTTTTTCATATGAATAAACAAATTGAGGGGGTGGCCCGTTCAAAAATCGAAAATTTATTTTTTGCCATGTTAATAAGGACCACCCTAATATATATATATATATATATTATTGATTTTACAATGAAACTCGCATTCTGAAATTGGTAAAATGAATACTTTATCACTGTTTTTACAATGGGTAGGTTCACTCAAAATTGCCAATAACAATATCGAAAGGCACCGATGTTTGGCGACAGCATTCGATCCCTCGCCAGGTGTTGCGCCAAGAGTGAAAACAGGTGCCCCTCTCAGGTTCAGATGTTTCAGTTGCGCTGGAAACATCTATTGTGTTCTCTAACATATAGGGATGTTATGAAAGTTCGAAAGACCGGCTGATGGGAGGTATTCTATGGCGCGGGATACACATGGCGGTGCGATATACCGCCAGCCAAGCGCTTTCGACCAAGGAGATTATTTTACTTTTTGGAGGGTAAGTTATTTATATAAAAATTTTTTTAAATAAAAAACTGCATAAAAATGCATGGCTGAATTTTAAAATTTTTAATTTAAGTCTAAGGAATGGTTTATTTATTTCTTTATTTGATTGTCCATCGGAATAATATTAGAAGTTATGATTCAAAAACGTAGTTTTTTGTTATTTTTAGTTTATGCGAGAAGAAATCCTTGTAAGAAATAAATAAATAAATGAATGAATGAATGAATGAATGAATGAATGAATGAATGAATGAATGAATGAATGAATGAATAAATGAATGAATGAATGAATGAATGAATGAATGAATGAATGAATGAATAATAAATAAATAAATAAATAAATAAATAAATAAATAAATAAATAAATAAATAAATAAATAAAATAAATAAATAAATAAATAAAATAAATAAATAAATAAATAAATAAATAAATTTGTTATGTGACCTCTTGAAGTTCTGTTATTGAAAATCGTCCTTTGACCGTTTCCCAAAATTACGAAGCATATCACTAATGTCCAAAGTATCGTTAAAGTGACGTTAATCCAATGAAAACCGAAAAAACTAAAAAAAATTCGATTCGTATCATAGCCCTTTAAAATATCTTCGAATAAAAGTTCACTCTAAAATTTTCCAATATTTTTTAGAAATCCAAGGATAAAGATTCTTCCCCTTTGATTTCCTTTAAGTAAAGCATACGATAGACCTTTTAATTTTCAATTTAACGATGGCATAAATAACAAAACTTATTCACAAAAAAAATTCTTATTAAATATTTCTAAGATTTAATCGAGGAGAGGGCTATATTGGGGAGGATCTACAGAAAAAAAAAAACGACATGATGAAGTACTATGTTAGTTTGTTTTCTATATTGCGCTTATTATATTATGTAAAATCCATTAATACAGAACGACTGGTGGAGCCTCCGAATACGCGCCTACCAAAACGGCAACATTTGAAAATTTGGTGTGGGGCCTACAGCATTTAGCATGAAAGAAACTAAAATTTAGGAGCCCCTAAAATAAGGGTCACTAGGCCCGGACATAACGGGCTTTATGATAGATCAGGCCCGGCAAACAGCCGGATAAAGAAAATACTTTTAGATTTCTCATTTAATCATCTTACCTTACTTAGAATCGTGTAGTGTAAATTTCACTTAGATTTAAGACCGTTTCTTATTTTTCCTTACGTTATCTTCAAACGTGTAGCCGTCTTAACTGCAAGGAAACTTTTTTAAAATATGACTTCTACTTATCTGTAATTGAACAATGCGACCTCGCCGAAATTACCCATTTTACAAGAGAGACGCAGAGAGTTGCATGAAAACAGTCGGAATTTCCGTTTATTTGACCATAAGCAACAAAATGCATATACTGCTTTGTGTTGACTTACTTTGAAAGATAAAGTAAGTATAGCACTTTGAAATTCTTTTATGATTTTTGATAAAAAAAAATACCATCGGAGATAATATAATTTTTTTAAAAACTTGTATATTTGTATAAAATGATAGAAAAGAAAATACTATCTAATGATACATTTATAAATAAAGAAGACGATCGCAATCAGTTAAGAAATTGAACTCTTTTTTTTTTGTTAAGTCTGTAAGATATTTTTTCAAATTTTTGTCCCAAAATATAAAATTCAAATACTGCCACAAATAAGTCTTTTTTGCGAATTAAAATTTTACTTTATCATATTATATATTTATGTTCTTCAAAAATATAAAAGGAAGCTACTTTTTTTATGTGGCGTTGTTTGAGCAAAAACATACCGAATCATCTTCTTAGAATATATACAGCTACAAAACATTGAATATACTATATTCAAGTCTGAAAATTCTAAATATATTTAACAATTGGAATTTTCACGGATTTTTTTTGAGTCTTAGAAGAAATTCTAAACAAATAAAAAGTGTTTGCTTCAAGTAAAACTAATAGTAAAAACTATAAATATTTCGCTTTTCCGTTTGAAATAACTTTTAAATTTCGTTATTCTTTTGTGTTGCATAAATTGTAGACTTCTTATTCATCATTTAGATAAGATCAAAAAGTGATGTTAAAAATAATGACTACTTTCGTCATTTCTTAGATTTTTATGATATATTTCAATATCCATGATTCATACAAAAAAATCCTTGATTGTTTCTTAATACCAAAGCAGTATAAAAAATTTTATTGCTACAATTTTAATGAATTTTAATTTTTCTATTCAACTGATTTTTTTTATAACTGAACTTCTTTAATTACCATTACACTTAAAAATTAAAACGTTTAATTCGTTTTAGGGAACTACTTATTACTGAGAGAAAAAATATGTAATAACAAGCCTTTTATTCGGTGCTAAAAAAGTTATAGTCGATATACCTATAGTTCCTAATGTATGTTTGATTTATTTGCTATTATTTTTTCTGTAATTTAAACACAACTATTATAGATGTCGGATAAGATTTTATATTCGAGACGCTATTCAAGTTATAATAATAAGATAATTCGAATTCTGTACCATGCATACCAATTAAAGGATACAATTTGACTGATAACAAGCATGAGTAAAACTGGAAAATATTCTACTTTTTACTTGATTTTTTGAGTTTCATGTATTTTAATAATTACAAGTTCTTTACAATAACAATTATATTTTGAGTCATTTATGCCAAATTTAAAAAAAAAATACCTTAAGGTTTAATACAATTACAAATGTGAAAAATATTTGTAACAATTTCTTTGTGTACCAAATTTATAAGTATTCAATATATTAAAAAAAATTTAAAAAAAGTATGTTTATAGAAAAATTATAAATAGTTATTTTAGAAAATTTGTTATCTATAAATTGCAAATGAATCATCGATAAACATTATTGTTCATAAAATAGATCGAAGTACTTAACGTTGATAGTTTTTATTAATTTAGGGTAGTGTTTCGATATTAATTCTTTAAATACAATAATTTGTGTTAATAGTAATAATAAGTCTTAATCCTTTCGCTATTTTAGTAAGCTCTTATTGCTAAAGCCTATCATATGTAAAAAAATTTAATAAAAGCAACAGCAATTTTACATTAAATATTCGAGTAGAAAATTGCTGTTTCATTGCAGTTTTACTTTTATAAGAACATATTAAAGTTTTTAATGCGGGAAATAAATTTGTACAAGATGGGGATACTTTAAAGTGATATAACTAAAATTTTCTAACGTTTTTTCTGTGTTTAAGTAAATTCTATGATTTATTACTTTGTGGGAAAATTATGATGAATTCGTATAAGAGCTCCATCACAGCGAGGGTGTGTTATTGTATGCGGATCCTTGTATCCATGGTTACTACTATTTCCTGTTGAAAAAACTTGGTGGACATATTGGTATGATTCATAGGATTTTTTTCCCCAATAATGGACGCCTATTTTGAGCGAATTTCTTATGATGTTAGAGAGGCTATATTTTCATCCCTAACAATAATAGTGTTTTATTTTTAAGAAAATAAGAAAACCACGAATATTTTTTTAAACTACAGCTATTTAGCTTGGTTTATTATGGTGTTTCGTCGTACTTATACTAATAATTATTAAGAAATAAAAGGCAAATACTTCGTTACGTACGTAATCATTTTAACTTTTATAAATGTAAAACTATATGCTTCATTTGTACATCACCAATACGATACAATACATTATTCAATAATGGTTAAATTTACTATGAAAATAACTATACGATTTACTTGTTTTACTTCTTTAATCCACAATATTTAGAAGATATTAAATTTCATATAAAGAAAATGTTTCCATGATAATTTATTGTAAAAAAATCGAATACTTGCATTGCGGAATCGGAATGTCGATAAAGGTGATTTTGTAGAATGGGGAATTAAGATACCATAATAAGCTTTCAAAGATTCATAAAAATATTTACTATTTCTTCATCCAAAGGACTTTTGCTTTATCTTAAGGTATTGAATTATTTGAGTCTTTAATGTAAAGTATAACATAACTTTTCGCTCTGAAACGCCGCTATTATGCCAAGATGTGCAACCTAGACCCGATGCAGCATAACAGCTGTTACCCAGAGAAGGCAAATTTCTAGTCTCATAAAACTTTCAGTTTTAGAGCGAAGATGCTAGAGAGGGGAAAAGGTGCTCTTTTTAAGAAAACATATATTTTCTATTTATGTTATCATTAGTATTACGTTTAATTCTCCCGTCAGTACGATTTGTGTGTCATAAATGGTACTAGCATTGGCAGCATTAGAAATTTTTTTATATTACTTAAGGTAGGCGAATACCCAAAATTCTAAAATTTTTACTATTACTTTAATCTTTTCCAAATTTGGCATAGTGATTTCAAATACAATTAATAATACTATTTAGGCTTTTGTTTTTATTTAAATATAATTTATTTATTTTAAACGGTGTTTTTCTACTAAAAAAGGAGGTTTCCGCTAACAAGTCTAAACATTGAATTTTCATCCTATAAACATTAATTATGTGTTAAATTCTTCGTTTTGAACTGATACATGCAATGACCCTCTAGAGTAACATACAAAAAAAAATTGCCCAAAAAGCATTGCTCATTATATTTGAAATCACTATGCCAAATTTGGAAAAGATTAAAGTAATAGTAAAAATTTTAGAATTTTGGGTACTCGCCTACCTTAATAGAAAGTCGCATTTGTCGTCTTCAAGTAATGTAGATACTTCATAAGTTTTCCATTATCTGCTCGTAAAGGCTATTGATGATGGGTCTCGTTAACCTTTGTTAAAAGTTTTTGTTAACTTTGTGTCTATTATAAATTACTAAAAGTTTGAAATATTTTTTTAGTGGGAACGTTAATAATCAACCGAAATATAAAACGACCTTCGAATCTCCTTATTTTAGTTGACAACATGATTCAAAATTATATGAGACTTTTGACTTGTGTGCCGGTGGCTCAATAATTTGAGAGGCTATTTAAACTTTTCGAGGATAAAGTTTTGAAAATGCGTACGATGTCGCTTTTGTTTTTGTTCAGGTGTTGTAAGTCTCGTAACTTGGCTGCGGTTAAAAACTACAATATCCTTTTTCAGTAACCCTCATGTAGATTCGGTGAGGCCTTAATTCAAACAATTAACTGCCGCCTGAATGGTTAGTGTACTAGCCTTTGGAGCTGCTGGGGTCGGGTTCGAATCCCGATTAGGCGTGGATGTTTGTGACAGTCAATAAATGTTGTTATTTGTCTATGTGTTATTTATTTCTTTGTGACTGTAAAATTTCTTTCTGTGTCTGTCCCACTTGACGAAAGCTTATAAGCGGTTCTCTGAACAAGCACACAAGCTGGAATATATATGTATCATACCATACCATACCATACACACACACAACTAACTTTAAATAATTGTTCAATAAGAATAATAAAAATAAGATGGATGTATTTTCTTTCACGTTCTTATAAAAAAATGGAGGCGCGTCACTCGCTTTGTAAGAGATTCACAGCTGTTCAAGGCAGAGCAGCTGGTAGAGTTTTCCGTGTTTGCAAACATGTGAGCTTCAGTGAATCAATGTACAAAAAAGATCAAGTGCATGGGAAAGTTTCCGCACACACTGCTTTATCTTTAATATGTTAAAAGGAAAAAGCGTAGTCGGAAATTATCTCAAGTACATGATACCTTTTTCAATTTAGTGAGTCCAATGTAGATGGAGAAGATGAACCCGCATACGTAAGCGTACTTTTGTGTTTCATACTATTTACTCCATGTAAATAAACATGGAATACAGGCCAGTTACTACGCTTCAGGTTCAACTTCAATACCCTCATAAAATTGTCCAGGCATGCATTTATCTTTTATCTTTAAAAATGTATTTTAAAAGTATATATATTTAAGAATATAATTCTGTGAAAAATAAAAAGGTATGCTATGTTCATACAACCGATTGAGGTTGGAACAATCAAAACAGATTATTTCCAGTTTAAATGTTAGCATAAATGTTTTCGTTTAACAATAATTTATAACTGAAGACATAAAATGCAGTGAAACAAAAGTGTATTTGATATAGGTAATTTAATTGTTTCGGCTGTCTATTTCTAGCCTCCTTTATGGATTTGATATTCCTTGAATTTTTATTCTCTTGTCTTCGCGAGTTTATACTCTTATTGTCCATAAACTGTGTAATTATTATGTTGTAACTTCACTTTTCGAAAACAAATAATTCTTTGATTACTTCTGATAAATTTGATTGTAATTACTCAACAACCATCAAAGGAAATGCGGTTTTTCTTTTTTTTTCTTAATGGTCTCGAATGAAAAGAAATCATATAACGGCGAGTCCCATTCATTTCAGTCACTTTGTTCATGACAAATACATAATAGGGATATGAGAAATAAGAAAACTGTCTCCCCTGTCACCTGTTCTTTAAGAAGTAGGAGTCATATACTATTATTAGATGTTTTTTTTCAATTAGTTATTTTTGGATTGTTAAATATGCTGTTTATTTCCTTTGTATCTTTATTTTGTTACGTAAGAATTTTTGTTTCTGTCAATTCATAGTAGCACATGTACTTTGTAACTGTGCATTGAAATGCGAAATGAAGAATTATGAAATGTGATACAAGAAATAAATAAGTTGCAATTTTTGTATAAAAGTCTCAGAAAATCCTTTGATAATGATGTTCTCATGTTCATAAAATTGCTATCACAAGACGAAAACAACAACTTCGGAGCAGAAGTATTTATTTTCTTCAGAAAACTTTTCTTTACTTTTATAAAAGGGAGCAATTTACAAACAAAATATAGGATAAGATAAATATATGGGATTAATGTGGATATAATGGGATAAGATGTCATTCCACGGAGGATGCTCTCCTAGGCTCTGTTCTCGTTTTAGCCTTTCTAAACCTATTGTTATGGGAAAATAAACCTGTCAATAAATGGGCGCTGCGAGCATAGGACTTCTCGTAAAATCTTCCTTGTCTCAAAATCCTGACACCGTGTATGATGTCTTGTTCGATGTTGCGTTGGATGCCAGATAAGGTTTCCTACTCTACCATTGACTGTGATTCAAAGCCACTTGGCTCGTGCGTTAACTCTCAAACAAAAGAAAAACAACAACAATTAATATTGGAACACATTTATTTGGTTTCCGTTTAAAATATGGAAAAAAATAAGTTATAATTTGTTTTAATAAAGCATTTTACATACAGTAGAGTCTCGCTTATCCGAAAGGTACGAGACCAAAATTGGGCAGGAAAAATAAAAAAACTACTGCATATTTTGAGAAATAAATCCAACTTAGTAAGTACGTATTTATTTTTTGTGAATTTATTTATGCGTATGCATTTCTAATTTTAACCGAAATTCTCGGGAATTTTGTTTGATAAACTGATTTTTGGATGACATGGGATTCGGATCAACGGGACTCTACTGTAATTGCAAACAAAATTTAACAAAACACTTGAAAAAAATGATATTTTTTGCAAAATCCAAATAATAAAAAATCTATCTGTGACTGTTTCTCTAAAACAACCCGAAGGCCCAATCCTCAGTAGGGAACTGGGCATTTCCTAAGGCCCAATTTTCCTAATTTCCCATCAGGTCCAACAGACCGGTAATGACCGTTATATCAAGCCTCACCATCTGTTGATCTTCAAGGTCCTCTCTCGTCCCATCTTTCAAACCCGTTTCTTTCCGATTCCCAAGCATTGTTTCTTCTCATCGAGTCAAGAAGAAGATGGAGAGATGCTTCCGGGCAAAAACCAATACAAAAACTGGTTCGCCTAGTGAGGCCATAATTCGCTTTGTAGTGAGCCCAAACAAACTTTCTCAGTGATGAAGTTGGCGCTAACCTACAGTGGAGTTTGCATAGGTTTACTACACTCCTTGCCAATCTAAGTTGGGTAAATAGAAATATGCTATGGAGAAGAACCTTCCGCGGATGTAAAGAGTTTCATAAATTATTTGTGAATCCATCCAGAAAACATGTTTAAAACCATAGTTTCATTTAAGGTCTAACAGATTTGAATATTGTTTGAGAAAATTTGGCAATTTTATCAGAATGAATGGTGTATTTTGGTTATATTGTATTAAGATCACTTTATATGTAAATACTACCTTACAAGAGTTTCCAACTAACGGACCAATCACGTTTTTCCCACTGCCTCTTTACTCTTTGTTTTTACCTAAGTTAGGTTGGCATGGAGTGTACATCCACTTGGTGATTTTTGACTCTTTAACTCTTTCACTGCTGAAACATCCCATAACGGCCGTCCGACTAAGGATTCGAAAATGATATTCCTATCACATATTACGAGGAAACAAATATCCTTCGTAGCGAAAGGGTTAATGAAAACTATATATTCACAACGCAAATTTCTTACCTGTGAATTAAATTACTACCACATTATATAAATTCAGGTCTTGTGCTTTAGCCTACACCTGCTCAGTTATTTTTTCATTTTTAACCAACGTTTTTTAAAGAATAAAATTATACCTTTTACATTGAACTAACGTTGAGCGAGTGGTTTGTTTGGGCCTACTAGGGTTATTTGGCGACTTTCTGAAGGCTTTACTTTGTTTCTCGCCAATCATCTCCATCTTCTTCTTACCTCTATGTTTCTCCCACTGGACTCGCATCAGAACTTTTGTTTGTCGCCAATTTACGGTTTTGTAGCACGTATTAAAGGGGAGTATTAAAAAAATGGGGGAGGGGATGTTGTGATGAACCCCACCCATTTCCGTTGTCCCATTTAGAAGGAAATTTTCTCTTTTTTAAATGACTGTTTTGATTACCGTTCTTTTATGAGAACTATTCGAGGTATGGTGTCCAATATGTTACATGTTACACAATACATAAGCCTTTTTTTAGTGTTTTGTGAATAATTTTAAACCACGACAATTTCTTTCAAATGATATTTTGGTAATTTTGTGTAGGGGAAGGTGGGTTACCATGGACCTATTTTGACTTTTCAATTTTTATTTTCTTAATTACTTGCAAAAAGTGAATAAAAACATTTTTACTGAATACTTTATGTTGTTATATACGACATATATTTATTTTAACATGTTATTTAAATGATTTCAACTATTAAAAAAATAAATACAGAAAATTGTAATTAGGACCAAGGTACACCACCGGCGGTGTACCTTGGTTCAACCGGTAGTGTACCTTGGACCACTTATTAACAGGTAGAGAGACTCGATTTACAGTCCGAAAACCAATATTTATTAGCCGCATAAAATTCAAATATACATTTTACAACCTACTCTTATTTCTAGTCAATATTGTAGTAATTGGTTATGTTAGGTCAATTGGCTCAGTAAGGGGTTTTATTGCCTTAGTTTTTTGGCTTTTTCAGCTGCAATGCAATCTTTCTCGGGTGTATTCGTTAAAATGCAGCATAAAATTAAACTGTTATTTCATGCCATAGAAAAACATTTGGCTATCTTTCTGTCTTAAATTTGAAAAAAAAAAAAAACAACTCAAATATTTCCCCCTTTGTTTATTCAACTAGGCCTAAACGTAAAAATTATGTTCTGCTTAGATATTTATTATAAAAAATATCTTTTTAGATGAGCATGCAATAATTATTTTCTATATTATATCAAAATGGTTAAAATTTTATAGGCTTCCATAAATCTAAATAATTAACTACAAAAAAAATTCTTTATCACATCATATCAAAATTTCTTACAAATTTCCCTTTTTCTAGATTTTACAAATCAGGGTTGCATATTAATAGCTTAAAATACTTAATTTTTCAAAGGAAAGAATTTACTTGAATTTTAAAAAGGGTTTTCAACAATCTGAAGCACATAAGACCTACAGTAGTGTACCTTGGACCAGTCCAAGGTACACCACTTGTATTAGGTTCGAGGTACACCGCTTGGATATTAAAAACAAAATAGTTAATCACCAAGTTAAGGTTAGACTTAATTTAATTTCAAGCACACTGTTTTATAGCTAAAACTTTGCTTTATATTGCATAACCATCGTTTCTGAATAAACACTACATGTTTGAGTAAAAAATTACACTAAAGAATCTGACAAAAATTTACTTTTGAACTGTGAATTTAGTTTTTCGAAACCTCTTTAATAAATTGACCTTTTAAACAAACAGATAGAACTTCACTGAGATCCCTGGTAGCAAATACTTAAACTGCATGTGGTGTTGTTTCAATATCTAAGCTAATCGAGCTAGAATCAGCATAGGTTCGAGGTACACATACGTCCAAGGTACACCACTTACCCCTAAAGATAATAAATTTTACAAGATTTAGTTGTAGCTGTATCATAGTTTTAATTTTTATTAGAACTTTTATTAGAACTATTCGAGGGTATGGTGTCCGATATGTTACACCTAAATCTTTTTTAGTGTTTTGAATAATTTTAAACCAAGATTATTTCGTTTAAATGAAATTTTGGTAATTTTGTGTAAAGATAATAAATTTTATAAGATTTAGTTATAGCTGTATCATAGTATTAATGGTTTAAAATATTGTATCAATGTTATAAATTTCATTGTTGAGAACAGTTTAAGTGATGACCGTCAAAAGCTTTAATTTTTAGTTAAAAAATTGTTCCGATTTCAGCTTTCACGCTTCTACATAACTGCATATGCTACATACTACTTTTATAACAAAAAAATGGAAGCTTTTGAGGATTTATAGATCGTCCCAATGTTGTACGTTGATATGAAACGTTTTCCTTGTCCCGTTCCTTTGTAAGTGTGGGCAATATTACATACACTCTTAAAACGAACGAGTGATTTTAACTCAGTCTGAGTTAATTTCCTGCTTCCAGTCTTGAAAATGCACTTCTCCCATAGGAGTGGATCCTTTGTGTGTTAAACCTCCGACAGGATCACTCCAAACGAGTGAATTTAACTCAGTCTGAGTTCATATTTACTCCTTTCCAGTGTCGAAAATGCACTTCTCCTACTGGAGTGTGGATTGCACTCTTTTGTTTTAAGAGTTTATTTAGTCTTAAAAACACAAATAAATTTGGCAAAGTATCAGTAAAAATTATTGAATTCTCAATGAAAAATAGTTTAATTTTGACTTTCAATAAGTTTGGTAAAAAAAATTTAAATGATGTGTTTGAGGTGCTTATTTAAGACACACGAATTTTGTGTGGAAGCAGTTCGAAGTGAACGTTTCTGCTACAAACCTACTTGTATTAATTTTAGACATTTTTTAATAATTTACCTGAGTCCTGAATATTTAATAAAAGTTTAAATTCCATAAAATTTTTAAACCCCTGTTTCAAAATATTGATTGTGAAATAAGAGTTAAACTTCAACTCGTAAAATGTGTGTTCAAAAGAAGATTTAAAGTCTACCCATTTTTAAACTGCTGATGTATGTTTGCATATTTTTAAGACTAAAAATACATATTTTCACCATCTGAATTTAAAAAATAAAAAAAATCCAAAGTTATTAATGAAAAAAAAAAAGATCAAATAACATGCGATGTTGGATAATTGAACTAACTTTTTCTCTGTACAAAGGAACAAGTGGTTACACACCCTAAGTTACTTCGCATCCCAGCACCTTTGTAATTAGAGGTCTTTGTAATTGTGTCTCGAAGATACGGTCTAATGGAAACGATGGAAAGTGGTAGAAGCATATTGTTTCAATCAGTGTTTCACAGCCATGTTATGAATAAATTTTGATATAGAGAAGAAGTAACTGGGTGTAAATGAGATGCTTTTATTGTTTCTTTCCTGTAGAGCGTCTCCTAACAAGTTGTGGGGGGGGGGGGTCAGTTTATGACTAATGTGTGTCATTGTTAAAATCATTGTGAAGTAATTTTTTTAAAAGGAATTTCTTCTAACTTTAGTAAAATTTAAGAAATTAGTGTTCTAGAGTACAGATTTCGAAGAAAACATGAATAAGTTTTATAATTATACTTTTCTAAGTAATGATTAAAAAAAAGTATTGGGGGAGGAAGTTTTGGATGCCATTTAAGTTGATTGATTTTTTTCTGCCGCTTTATTTTTATCAATTACAATTTAATTGAAGAATTTTAGTTTTTAAACTTTTACAAAGTGTTACTCAATGCACTTTATTAAACTTGTTTATGATTAAAAAAACAATTCATTGTCTATCGAACATCTTTATTCAACTGGCCAACTATATTTAACAAATACCCAATACCACTACTTCAACATGAATTCAACAAACGACTAGTTTAAAAAGATTGGTTGAAGACAACACGTTACATCGTTAAGCTGACTTTACTGCAAAGCAAAGTTTTATTTTGACTTTGAAGTACAGATCAATTGCATGAATGAATGATGAATTGCAATTGAATATAGATGTTTGAAGTACAGAAGAATTCGAAATTTGCCTTAATATTCGAAAATTTTGCAATCATTTGTGCTGCAATTTATAGATTGAAAAAAAGTTTTCTTAGTTGGGGGTTACTTTATCCACTAATGAACGTTGTCTACCATAATTAAATGTATTAAGTTTATTAAAAATGAATTCGATTATCTCCCAAATTTTCAATGTTATCCCTCTAGCCTTCCGAACGGCCTGAAAATTGGCAAAAAGATGTTATTGTTTCTTTTGCACAAATTTGCGAATTATTTTTTTCATAACATGTTTGTTCAAACGATTAGAATTAGGCTTATTTTTAAGATTATTTAATAAAATTAAAAAAATTTATGATTAATGTTAGAATGACTGGTGCATAAATTATGGAAAGGTATAACGCTAAAATGTCTAAACTTCCTTTAACGAACGACTTATTATTTAGATAGATTGACGACATATACAGTTATCGATGAGTTAACGTCAACTCAAAACAAAGAATTAATTTAAACACAGATAAATCTGCTAATTAGCCTTAATATTATTATTTTTTCTAAATTAACCCTTGTCTGTAATCGCATATTTTTAATTTTTTAAAAACTTCACTATGCTTTTACTTTATCCACTAATTGACGCTGTGCTATCAATCGTTGTTATCGATAAATTTATCTAATGTCGATCAAAAACAAAAAAAGTATTTTCACCTGGCCTAGCCCAAATGCATCTCAAATCCCCAGCATCCCCTCCAAGTTAACTTCCTCGAGTATCCAACAAACGACTCATTAAAAAGATCAGTTGTAGACATCAGGTTATCGATGGGTTGACCTCACCGACAAAGCCAAGGCGTGGGAATCGCAACCCTTACCTTTAAAAAGACGATGCCGTCTTCGCACGCAACCCACTGTGAAAACTACTGTTATAAAGGCTTCCTTCCAAGGCTTAAGAAGGAGTGCCTATCATGCGACTTTATTTAGTGGAGGTGAGACAGGTCCACAAATTGAGATTTAAGATTGGAAGAGTGAAGGCTTTTGAGCGCATGTTGACCTCTCAAGACCCTAGTTAATCCAGTACATTCATAATTTTGAATTTTATCTTGTAAATGGTTTTTTAAAGATCACAATTTTTAGAAAATAATATTTTTTTTTCTATTTTTTTGTTTCGTGAAACCAATAATGTTTAAGTTCTACGTGCTTGAAACTCTCTTAGGGATGGGGATAGGGCTAGGTACATATTCCGGCTTGTGTACTTGATCAGAGACCCGATTATGAAGCCTTCGCCAAGTGAGACAGGCACATAAAGAATTTTTACTGCCACAGAGAAGGGAAAATACACTCAGGGTGAAGGCGAGAATCGAACCCGCAGCGCTCAGACTGCTAGCGTAATGGTTAAAACCACTCGACCATCCGGGGCCCCTCTGAGGGACACAGACTTATAAACCTGTCATCCTCCTGACTCTCAGGTTTTCCAGCAACGCCCAAAAGTTTTACAAATTTGTAGATTTTATAATTTTACTATTTTGTTTAATTTAAAACACGGAAGAATTTTCTGGTAAACATCTGCTACAAAAATATAATTTTAAGGGGATACGGTACCCAAAAATTGGTCAAAATATCGAATTTCAGTTTTTACTTTTTATTATATGCAATATCTTTCTGAACATTTACTGAAAGTTTCATAATAACATCTTTTGTAGAAAAAAATATTAAACATATTCTGGAGTCATCTCTTGAAGTTGAAACGTATTTCGTCTGCTTTCAACCTGTTTTCTCTGCTTCGCGTTTTTTCAATTATTGTGTTTAATAAGTTAAGGCTTTTTTGCTAATTAAGTTAAAATTTGGAAATTTTTAACCCGTGGCCTATGTTGCACAAAATATATGATAATATATGATGCACATATAAATGATGCACAAAATTGTGCATGGAATAAGGTCCCCTATGCATAGTTTTTTTTAAAGGTCATTTTTGTGTGTGGTTTTTTGAGACTTTTTCAGTATAAATACATGTTACTTTTTAAGTGTAGCTCACATTTTAAAATCCATGCATAGTTCTTGAACAAATAGTTCTAAAAACAAAGTATAAAAGTTTGGTGGAGTTATTATCAAAATTGAAAGAGGAGTAGCGTTTTAAAAAAGGTCAGACTTTGACTTTAAAAAAATGAAAAACTATATTATAAATATTTGTTTTTATTGCGAGAAAATTTTTATTTAGAGTGAAAATAATATAAAACCCTTATAATTTACAGTTTTACGTTATTATTTCTAAAAATAATACTTTGGGTTCCGCATCCCCTTTAAAGTTTAAAGAAATTATATGTCATTTAAAAGTTGTAATTTTATTATCATACATTTAAAACAAATTTACAGTATAGTTCGTTGGCTTAACCCTCAAAGGGTTAAAAATAAAATGATGTACACAAAATTTTACACTATGACATCAAATGACTCTATAATCACCATATTATATAATTATTACAAGATACTCAATTTTTTTAAGGTTCCCAATTCGGTACCAAAGGATGTTGGAGGTAAGATGTTGAAAATTCAAACGATTTCTAATCTTTATACACTCACTTGTAGCAATTTTTTGCCAGCAAAATTTTACTTTATGATTATATAGATTTTATTTTCTTTAGCGCTATTGTCTCATTATTCACCATTGCGGACAAAATTTAAATAATTATTGCTAAGTTGAAAGAAATAAAATAAAATTTGAATTCTCTAAGTATGATTTATCTGCTCATTATTATTTGCAATTATGCAAAATGGTCTTTGCTTTTTTAACTATTATTTGAATTCTGAAGGTTTAAGATTTTTATCCAAACACAATGAAAACTATTATTGAAAAAATAGTATGTTCTTTAGTATCTTAATTTGCGATAAGGCGTTATTTAAAAGTCCTATTTAACCTTGATAAATGTAAATGTTTCTTTTAAATATTTTACTTCATTTATCATTGCTTTACAAGTGTAATTTTCTATTTTTCACAAAATATATGTAACATTTCGTACAATGCAGATTAGTTCACGGAACATTTTATTTAAAAAAAATAAATAAAGTACTACTATAAGGATAGAAAATAGCTTAGTTAGATGGAATGTTCGTTTCGTAGAGTGTGCGTTTAAATAAAATTCCTATGTTTCTTTTTTTAAATAATTATGTTTCCTCATTAGATAGAAACGAATGTTAGTAATTAATTTATTTTTAAGTAAAATGTAACCAATCATAATCTTTCCTGAAACTATTCAAATTGTTTTATTAATGGATTATATAGCATCGAAATTTTATTAGGTAAATTTATATAATTTTTTTAATGGTTTGCTTGTACCTTTAGCGAAAAATACTTTGTCATTGCTCAATTGTGTACTATTTTTCTATATGTTTAAACCTCCTATAAAGTCGTAGGAAAAATTGCATTTAATCAAAAAATTTAATTATATTTTAATGAAAAAATAATTACAATATAGGTAAGTTTGCTCTCTCTTAACCGGACAATGTTTAATCGGATTTCCGCTTTAACCGACTGATTTTTTTCATCCTTAAAATGCAAAAATTAGCTAAAAAGACTTGTTTATCGTTATGTATCTCCTAATATATGACGTTGATTAAAAAAATATGATAAAACTATGAGGCAAGTTTCCGCTTTTCTAGACTTAAACAAAAAGAAGTTATTGTAACTTGTAATGCTTAAATACTAAAATGGCACATTACTTTAATTGTGTTTTTATATAAAAGAGAAATATCATCAATGTATAAACATGCAATCAAATGCATATCCAAAATTTAATTAATTTCACTGTATTTATATATTAGATGAGTTCTAGTTTATGCTGGTTTAAAATCCACAGACCAAATTAATAAGGGAATATCAAAGGGTTAATTACAATGGTATAGAAATCAAGTTTTGATAGTAAATACTCTGAAATTGGACTTTCAAATTACTTTTTCCAGGTAATTCTCTTTTAATGTGATTTTACCAAATATTTTCAACGGAACTTCCGAAGGCCATTGGAACAAGAGCCGTAAAAAAGTTTCACGTTATGCATTCATTGAGTATTTCTGCAAACAAATGGTAATGTTTCGGTAATAGAAGACAGAGAATTGCACAGGATTCTGCTGTGATGGAATAATGGGATAAAAAAAGGCCATCACGTAACTGCGATCCGTTGTTCAGGATCATTTCAATGATGCGACACTGCATTTCAGTTGCTTCACCCGCACGGAATATTGCGTGGCAAATGATTGTTGATAAAAGTTTTTTTTTTTCTGAATGTTTTTGTGAATTTTTTTCACGAGATTCGGATGTTCGTACTCGTGTAGAGCTCTATCGATGGTAGACATCCTTACATAGATAAGAGCAGGTTTCACACCAATTTGAGGTCTCCATCGGCCGAGGTTGGTTAGGGGGAGCACATTCGTTAAGGTTCTTATGTATTGCATGCGAAATATCCCGAATTCAGGCCCGGGCATTTCCAAAATAACTAACCAGTCTATGCAACCAATAAGTTTGACGAATAGGGAGTGGATATGAAGTGCGCATTAAATATGCTCCAAAGACCTGGCGCTGCTTACGAAGTCACTCCTAAAAGTTGCGTTGGGTCCCTACTCAGGTGTCGGCTCGGCACTTTACTGTGGTTCTGAAGTATGACGCTAATCACCCATAGCCCTCGTGTCGTTCTCTTGCGACGTTAATTCAACTCAACCGAGATTGGTAAGACGAGCGGAAATAGAGCCCTGGCAGAGATGGCGAGTTTAGGATACTATCCGGATTTCTGTCCTTGCCTTAGACATCGGACACCTTTCGAACGAATCGTACTGTGGAAAAAATCTCACCAATAGTGTAGTTCTATGTATATAATCTGCCATGGTTATAAAACCTGCTGTGGTTCGTATTCCTAACTACACTGACACTAGGAAAGTTGTATTGCATGCCAGCCTTTTTTCGTTTTGATCAGTTGGGCCGCTTCAGTGGTCGGGACAGATAGTTTATAATAAATTCATAACACAAGTTTTAAATCGTATATATTTTATGCTCTCTTAAAAAAATTGGCGCTTGGTTTCACTAAAAATAGGTTTCCTTCTAGCTGCAACGACTGCGTGGCGAAATGTTTCACCATATTTTTCTGTATTCGGTGAAACCATTTCTCAGGTTTTTTGTTATTAAAACCGAACGAACCGAAATTTAGAACAATTCTCTTAAAGAATTCTCTTTATAATGTGAGCAGCTCAAATACGATAAGTCTATCTTTTCTCAGTTTAAATATGCATTGGTATAAAATTCCTTGCAACTAACTTATCTGAGTATTATAAATATATATCGTATCCGCATTTAAAAATAAGTATTGAAGTACTCAAACAAATGTATGTCAATAATATTTAAGCTTTCATGTTCGAATTATGAAGCCAACTAACACGCGTGTCTAAGTCTTTTTCATCTGATATGAACGCAGCTTTAGCAAAAAATAAGAAGTAAGCCGTTTTCTAACAAAAGAAAGGAAAATACTATTTTACGAAATTAACAATGGACATCTATTGGACAGTAGGAAAGATCTTTACGTGACTTAAGATAGACTGAAGGTCAGGCTTAAGTATCGATTTAAGAAATTTTGAATTTCCTCTAAAATATATTACTAGGAAAATACACTTGTCAATGTAAGTGATTGTATGGATTTCTTCTATTGTAGTTTTGTGTTCTCAAAATAGGTTTTATTTTATTCATTAAATTTAAATAACTGGTATTTTAAATTTATATTTACAAATTGATTTTAAAATTAGTGAATGAAAACATCATATGTTTGCTTAGGAGTCATTCACAGGATAGCTTTGCTTTTTTTTTTGTTTTGTTTGACTCTTTATGGTTGTCAATCTTTGGCTTCCGTGAGGAGCTTTAACACAACCATGTACGCCTCGTAAATTAGAAGCACCGTCAAGTGTTGAGGTCGATACCTGGCACAAAAGCGTGACTGTTTTTTAAATGAAAATTAAAGTACTGCATTTAACATTGAACAAAGTTAAATTCTAAAACATGCTTAACTATTCTTCTTTTTTTGTGTAACAATCATTCTACGACTAGTCTTTTACTATAAATCCTGATTATACAACATTATACAAATATAAACGAATAGAATAAATTTTTATTTTGTAAAATGACTAAAGTATATATTAAATAAATTTTTTCTGATGGGCTTGGAAACGGGGAAAAAATTTATTTTTTTTTCTCTGCAAAATTTAATTTTTTAAAAACATATTAATTTAAAAATTTAGAATTAGGTTTATTTTGATGATACTATCTTAAAACCCTTTCAGTTCGAAAAATTTGATTATAAACCAGAATTTTTTTTTAAATTTAGAATGTTATTGTTATTGCTAGAAAATCTCGTGCATAAATTGTGGACAAAGGGTCTAACGTCCAGAAGGTTAAAAAGTAACGTAAAAGAGAAAGCCGTTGCCAAAAATTCTTCCTACCATCAAAACGATTGCGCGTTCCGCTGTTTTGCCTCCGAAATTTCCCTCTAGTTAATTGCAATCAGAAGTCAACGATACCACGTACTCGAAGTGGCCTAAATTCTGTACAACAATACAAAAGCACATTTCACAGGCCCTTGTCATCCACTCATTTTTATTTTGTGGAAAAAAAAGAAGAGTTGCTTTTAATGCGGAAGTTTCCAGGGGGGGAGGATGTTTCGACCATCGCGATGCTTGCGCCACGGTCTGGCGGTTTCTGTCGCCGGAAGACCGCCAAACAAGTTTCCGGTCCCTCGTTAGGGACTGGTTGGTTCGAAATGGAACTGTGTATAGTAAGGCAGGGCGGGAGATTTCGGTCAGTTTAATAAAAAAAAAAAAGGAAATGGAATGGAAAATTCGTTTGTTGGATTTTTTGTGTGTCAACGGACTTGTTGTTTAGTTTTGTAGCTGTAACTACCTGTATCTCCTGCATTTACTTGTTTTGTTAGTATAATCTGAACTTTATGTCCATGATTGAAAAAAAATTGGACATGATTCATCCATCTAACGATACAAAAAGAAAATACATTTGAAGAGTACAGGGGAAGAACCGCTTTATTTCGTAGAAGGCTTTCCTTAATAGCCTCTTTGGGGATGATAGCGAGAACTAGCCTAAACTGGTGTAAAGAACCGGTTACTCGCTTTGTTTACCTTCGCGGCTACCGACGCCAATGTCCGCCAAGTCGACACAATTCCGGGGAGACTCTAAAGAAATCAAGCGGTTCTTACCCTGTTCTCTTCATTTTCATAGAAAAATGTGTGCGGAATTTAATGAACTTTATTTGAACTAAGCGCGAATTTGACTTAATAAGGAAAAAATGCAAAATTGAGGATTCCAAATGGAATAAATGGGAGTGAATGGGTTAAGAGAAGAGAATGCCATCTTTATTTATAGACTAATATTCATTTGCCTCCACCTCTATAGTTCAAATTTTCTAATAAAGTTGATCCATATATATAATAAAGGGATGGAGTTCATTGTATTGAAGTGTTATATCGTAAATTTAATTTAGATAAAAAGTTTAAAAAGTTTTTAACTAATTAAATTTTTTTGGTATAAATTGTCGAATTTTTGCCTTTTTTACGAGGGAGGTTTTTTTCTACCTCCGATGGGCTGTAATAAAAAGACTGGTCAAAATATAAAAAAAATATTGTTTTGCCAAAAGTAATGTACAATACTGCTTATTTCTCCGCATAATCACCTTGACGATTAAGGCATTTGTCATACCTGTTAACAAGCTTTGAAATACTCTCTTCATAAAATGTAGCTGCCAATGATTGGGGGGGGGGAGGGGTGTGACGGTTTTGTTTAAAAAAAGAAAATTAGGAGGCTTCACGTCAATTTGTTTCTGTCCTCCAAGCCAATGCTAGTCAATTATTCATTTCTGGGGAGCCTTTGAGTTTCCCTAAACACTTAGTTAAATCGCCGTCTGCAGAGTCACGCTAGCTTCCTCGGTCCCCTTCTTCATGAACATCAGTATTGTCCAGCGAGTTGACCAAGTGTTTAGGGAAAGTCGAACGTTTACCATAAGTGAATTATCGATTAGCATAGTGGCTTGGATTGTAGCGCTTCCAAATTGACGTGGAGCTCAAAGAAACCGTCGCAACTCCCTTTAAATCATTGGCGACAGCATTTTATGAAGGAGGGTATTTCAAAGCTTGTTTACATATATGACAAATGCTTGAATTGTTAAGGTGATTATGTGGAGAAATAAGCAGTATTGTACATTATTTTTGTTACTTTTTTTTTGTATTTTGAAGAGTATTTTTGTTACAGCACACCGGAGTTTTTTTTTTTTAAAGTGCCTGCTGGATAGCCGCAATAGAAATACGGCTTACTCATTTCTTACCAAAACGGGGGATATCTATAATAATAAAAATGAAGTTTTGTATGTATGTATGTATGTATGTATGTATGTATGTATGTATGTATGTTTGTGTGTGTGTGTCTTATAGATTCAAAAACTAGACATTCGTTTGACTCGTAACTTGGCACAAATGCGTATTTCATACTTAAGTTACGAATAGGGAACTTTCAGAGCTCAAAATGTTCTATTTTTAGAGAAAATTCGAATTTTCTGGAAAAACTACACCACTTTGCCTCAAATCCGATCATTTTTTTTTGCCTTCCTGATGCCATCTGCTGAAAAAAATAAATAAAACTTTCAACGAAAATAAAATTGAAAATGTTTATTTTTGTGTTGCCATTACCTTCAGAAACTAAATTCATTATTTGAAAATAATTGATATGTTTCAAGTGACGTATTTCTTACCAGTCTTATTCGAGGATTTGTTGTGGGTTTAGTTGATGATTTCTTCATTGATGGTTCTGTTGATTGCAAATATGCATATTTAAGCAATAATTGTATAGTTAAGCTATTACAGAAATGTGATGGTTAACAACGGAAATCGCACTAAAGCTGCATATCAGCGTTTTATGTCTTTATTTTTTCGCCAAATATGTTGCCAATCTCGCCAAATTATTTTTTAAAACTCGCCAAATGGGCAAAATGTTTTTTTAAGCTGTATTACTGAACTATGAGGGTTAATAAAGACCATCGCATTTGAACTGCATATTAAAATTTTATGTATTTATTTTTTCGCCAAATACGTTCCCAATCTCGCCAAATCTCCACAATGTTTGTTAAGCTATTACTGAACTATGATGGTTAATATAGGGCATCTCACTAGAGCTGCATGTCAGTTTTATTCTTTATTTTTCGCCAAATATGTTGCCAATATCGCCAAATTATTTCTTAAAACTCGCCAAATGGGAAAAATGTTTTTTTAAGCTGTGTTACTGAACTATGATGGTTAATAAAGGCAATCACATTACAGCTGCATATTAGGATTTTATGTCTTTATTTTTTCGCCAAATACGTTGCCAATCTCGCCAAATGGGCACAATGTTTGTTAAGCAACAACTGAACTATGATGGTTAATAAAGGGCATCGCACTAGGGCTGTATATCAGGATTCTATTATTTTTTTTCGCCAAATATGTTGCCAATCTCACCAAATTATTAATTAAAAACTCGCCAAATGGGCAAAAGGTTTTTTTTAAAAATAATTTATAAGCTGGTTGGTTGTGCTAAGGTCATTGTGTTAGAGCTGTATAATGATGTGTTTGTAGCTATATCTATTTTCTCGCCAAATTATTTCCCAAAACGTGCCAAAAGAGTTAAAAGGTTTTATTTATTTATGAGGGAATTATGATGCCATTTATGAGTGCATTTTACACCGTATTTTTTATTTTGGAATTTTAAAACAATGAAACGGGATTTCATACTTGAAAACGAGCGGGAAGAATAACTTAAGTATATGATTTTGTTTCTTCCTTACTGAAGCGCCCCAAAGCGCCCGAAGAACTAAGGATTCGATAATGTTATTCCTATCAAATACTACGAGGAAGCAAAAAATCCTTCGTAGCGAAAGGGTTAAAACAGGTTATATGGTACACATACTTGGATCGATTCGAATTTTTTTTAATCCGTGCGAAGTACGGGTATAAATTTGCTAGTTTCTTATAAAAGAGTACGATGGAAAGTGCTTGGAGTTAATTTTAGTTTAGGGATAAGTTTTTTTTAAAAAATCCAACATCCAAAGCATTCAAATTTTCTGTATAGTTTAAAATATTCTAAGTGTGCTGCTATATTGCAAAATAACTTTCTATAAGATTTTGACATTGTGATGTCAAGTTGACATTGAGAAGTGATTCGTAAAGGTATGATTCCACGGTTCGTGAAAGCTCGGACCGGATAATCAACCATTTAAAACGATATGACACTAGCAACTGTATTAAAAAACTATTTTTTATAAATTAATTGTTTTTTAAATATTGCATTTGTTTCAGAAGATTTAGTATCAAAACGTTAATAATGTAGAAATTAAGTGTATAGTTAAAAAATATAATATAATCACAGTGAGTAATCAGTCATGACAGTGGTAATTTTAGGATTAATTTTTGACTTTGTTCATGAATAGTTCAGTAAAATTTGCTTATTTTACACAATAATGGCAAAAACATAAGGTTTAATAGGGTAATAATAGAGAGCGACATGCTTTTTGACTTACATAGTGAAGATTGATAAGTGCCATTGTCCATTGTCTAAATATGTTTTATTCCAATTTAAGTGCATTGTCAGGTCATGGTTTACATATTTGTAATTTGACATTTTTAACTGCAGATCAATTATACTTCTCAATGAGGTTTTAACCAAAGCCGTTAGAATTTTAACGCAACTTTCATTACAGTGAATTCATGTTTCATGCATATTTATTACGGAGGAGTGGTTATTTTTTTAAATTTCACATTTTGTGAAAAATATTTCCTTTGTTGATTTGACTCACAAAATGATGCATTAGTTCCAAGAAGATTATGATGCATTTCTGATACAGTAATTTTCATTAATGTGAATTGTTATTTTTCAATATTGGGATTTTCGATAAGTGATTCGAATTTGCAATCGTAATTTTTTTTTTATCACACACAGTTTTTTATTGTATATTGTTAGTGCAAAGTGTTAATAAATTCGAGTAGCCTAGAACTTGACAGAGATTTTTACGGAAAAAGTTTATTTTTTTAAAATTCAACAACATATATTATTTTTAATAGTTAGAAACATTTTTCTGACATCTTTAATTTTTATTGCTATATCGTTAAAAATTGTTGTTGCGGAATTCTTTAAACGTGTACTTATTAGCACTTTTTATTTAAATTAAATTTCTATAGTTTTAATCTAGCACTAAAAATTTATTACATAATGGAGCTTCAATGAACTTTTTTTCCTTTTCAGGTTCTGGTAAATGATAATGGATATCCTCGTATGCGAGGTATGTAGATATTTTTTTATACTTGCACTTTTTTTATTTAAATTTCAACAAACACAATTTTTTATTTTATACATTTTATAATTTCAATAAATTTTAAAGCTTGAAGTATAGAGGAGTAATTTATAATCTTTCGCAACACAAATTCAATAAAAAAATACAAAAAATTAAATGTTCAGCTAAAAATTTAAAATTCAATATCATGCAATGAAAACAAGTTACACTTAAAAAATTTGCTTGGTTCTCAGATTGAAACAAAATAGTTATTTCAATAGGAAAACTCTGTTTACTGGTGTAAGTGCGAAAATTCCCTTGATACTTACAAAAGTATTGAAAACAATCTTGGTAACTACTCTTGCAATCAACCCTGTAATGCATGAAGGTTTTTTTTTCTTCCCGAAAAAATATATTTGTTTCTTTAATACTCATGCATTAAGGGAAAAAGTAATGAAAAAAATAATTGCTTTGGAATTTAAATAATTTCAATTTTTAAAATTTTTGCCATTTGGCAAAAACCAACTACAAATTTCCAAATTTGATAAGAATGATTAGAAAACTACTAAATCTATTTTAAAATAACCCTCTTGAACTATAATTATTTTTCAAAACAATTTATTTGTATTTAGTACTAATATTATTATACTTTGAGTACTGCCAAAGGCACAACAGTTAATATCTTCACTCTTTAATTTTGAATACACTTTTGCTACTGTCATATATGCGGGTTATTGGTAACTAAAACTTCGAAATGGAATATAATAGATGAAAAAACACAGATTTGTTGAGAGGGAGCTCTACTTTAATAGAATAAAAGGATTTTGTTACTTATTGCCATATGGCAACAGTATGCATTAGAGAGTTAATAAAAATTACATTTGAACTTTGCCTAGGCCCCATTGGACAACAGTTTCCAGAAAGAGAAATTAGAGCTTGTTAACAAAGGATCGCTAAGTCATCGACGGAAGCCGAGTCGCGCCAACATCAAGAATCTTCTCTCGCCTTCCAACCACGACACCAGCCCTCCAGAGAGAACGCCGACGCCCGTGCCGAACCCGACTGCATGCAACGGGAGACTCATAGTTCAGGATCTCGTCAATTGCGAGAGATTCAAGAAACTACACTCAACAAACCAACAAGGTAAAATTAAGGATTTTTTAATACTTTGTTGGGTTTATGAATTTAATAATTATGTCCTCTCTTTTACATAGTTCAGGATCTCGTCAGTTGCGAGAGATTTAAGAAACTACACTTAACGAACCAATGACTTATAAATTCTAAATATGTAAAGATCAATAGGGTGCACTGAGATGACGCTGAACTACATTAGTTAAGACGCAAAAAAGGCTTCTGAATTCATTGTCCTCTCTTTTACATAGTTCAGGATCTCTTCAATTGTGAGAGATTTAAGAAACTACACTTAACTAACCAACACGAGCAAGGTAAAAAAGGAAGGATTTTTTAATACTTTTTTTTGTTGGGTTTATAAATTTTATAATTATGACTTTTAAATTTTAAATATGTAAAGATCAATCGGGTGCACTGAGACGACACTAAACTACATTAGTTGAGACGCAAAAAAAAAAAGACTTCTGAATTCATTGTCCTCTCTTTTACATAGTTCAGGATCTCTTCAATTGCGAGAGATTTAAGAAACTACACTCAACAAACCAACAAGGTAAAATTAAGGATTCTCTATTACTTTGTTGGGTTTATGAATTTTATGACTATGACTTATAAATTCCAATTATGTAAAGATCAATCGGGTGTACTGAGACGACTCTGAACTACAAAGATTAGTTGAGACGCAAAAAAAAAAATACTTCAGGGTTCATTGTCCACTTCTTTTATATAAAACATTAAAAAAAAGTTTGAAGAACAAAACGTTTTATTTTACTATTTTTTGTTCAAATTTTCTGAAAAAAACTATTTAAAACGTTATAGTCCTGTAAAATTTGTTCAAAAAATTACTTTCATTCCTTGTACACGGAGTTTACAGTTTTTAACCTTAATAAGTAGATTTTCTCTTTACATTTTTAAACAAGCAATGCTTAGAAAATATACATCTTGTAAAAAACTAGCCTTTAACTATATTAGAAGCTTTTATTTTAACATATTATAAATAGTTTAAAGTTTACCCATTTTCTTCCATCAAGCAGAACCAATTTTGATTGTAAAGTCTCCTGAACCTATCCAAGATCTACCATCTCCTTCCGATTCCTTCTCTCTTCAACCAAGATCGTCAACACCCGTGCCTGCCACTGCTGCATGCAACCAAAAACTCGTCGTGAACGGTTTTGGCAAGAGCGGGAGATTTGACGAACATAGTTTGAGACCTTACCAAGGAAATGGTGAGAAGATTAAAAATATATTTTAAAAACTGTATTGCTTATATTTTGTTTTACTAAAGTTCAAATTAATGGGAGTGGCCCACTACGAATGAATCTCACAATATGTTAAATTCGTTATTTTATACCATTATTATCTCATATATGCCCTTTTATATACAGATGTTTCATTAGGAAACCATGGGATATTCCATGAAGATTTATATGACATCGTCTACCTTAAGAATATATATATGAGTAAGACCACGCACCGTACGGATGTAATTTATATCTAGTCTTAAATTATATCCCATGGATACTCCATCACAAAAAAATATCAATATATCTATCCCAATATTACATTCAGTTACATATTTTTATATACTTGTTGGATCTTTATACCAATATCTTATTAGTAAATATATAAACGTATATCTCATTATAATAATTTTTTTTATTGTAATAAAGTTTTTTTTGTGTGAAATATTTATACGCTTGAAGACTGTTTATACATGAATGCATTTTTTTCCATCACCTAGAGCCAAATTTAATAAGAACATCTCCGGAACCCAACCACGTTGCTGACGCACAGCAATTCAGCATCGAAGCCAAACTCAAAAGGAAGAAATCGGAAGGTGCCAGCAGGAGCGCTGTCCTCATCCAGACCTGGGAGAGACGAACTTGGACAGACTCTCTGACCAAACAGAAAGAAACCAAAGAAAAAAGCACCAATTCCTGTCAGCAGACTAAAGATAAAGTCAGCAAGTCCTGTCAGCAGACCAAAGATAAAGCCAGCAAGTCCTGTCAGCAGACCAAAGGTAGAAGCGTTAAGAGCTATCCGGAGAACTGTAGATGCACCAAGACCTGTGATCGTTGCTGCAGAGACAAAGAAAATACGTTCAGGAGTCGAACCATGCCTGAGCCTCACGCCAATCAGAGGTATCCCTCAGCGAACGGAAGGAAAGTGGAGAAGGGAGGATTTTCTTCAAGAAATCGAGGTAAGTTAGTGAATGTTTTTGGGGTTCGTTAGTGACAAAAATCGGGACAAGAAAGAAGACACGATTAAAATTGTTGTAGTGACGTTCAAAAAGATCCCGGTTTATAAAAAAAAATGCGTGCATTTATCGCATGCGTGCATGTGCGTGCATTTATTTAGAATTGAAGGACAAATTTAAGAGACGATCCTGTTCTTAAGCTTATGTTTGATAAATATAAGACCATTAAGGAAAAACGGATTACGGTCGATTTCAGCAAAATGTTTATAAATGCAAGATAAAGATTCAAAACTCACTATGAATTTGCTATGGAGAAAAGTGGACTTCCTGTAAGAAATCCACGGTCATTGATGTAACGGTTTATAAATACAACTGCAATATTTTTCAACTATTACATACATAATATCTTTATAGAGTGGGCAGATTCTTTGCAATGTATACTTTATGTAGTACTTATTTAGTTTCTTAAAAGTTACCTTGACGTTAGAAAAGTTAAGTAGAAAAACAGAAAAAACTATAAATAAACAATTTGAATAATGCAATTTGAGATACCGCAGATACACCCCCGTTTATTTACTATCGACATTGTCCTTCTATTTGATAGCTGAAATAATAGAAAAACTTGAACATAATCGTGACACTTACTCCAGAATGAGCGCCTGTTTCAACAAGACAGATGATCTAATGCCCGATCGTCTTCTTGACCTTCTGTCTGGAGAAATGCGCAACACGAGAAGTTTATGTTCGAACAACAACTTCGCCAATCTCTAGGTCATGTTTGTCAGAGAGGATTTCTATTATGAATCACACAATATGCGAACGTGTGGCATCAAGCATCTTAAATGAAAAATATACAAATAATATCATTGCTATGTAATGTGCGCAAGATGTTCAACAATTTTATTATTTTCTAAACGAAAAATTGTTATTTCGAATGCTAACATCGTCAATATGAGTTACAATGAATAAAATTGTTCAAAAACCTCCAGTAGCGAACACCATGAAGGGAATGAGATTTGTATCTAGAAAATGTAAAAATATATTTTTCAATATTCTCCAAATTTTTACAGAGTCATAACTTAATGTTACTTCCTAACTCATGAAATAGCTATTACAATTTACAAATTAGAGTCAAAACGCCACAATATTATTTATACTACTGCAAACATGTTTTGAACGGAAGAGTGATGGTGCTAGTTTGCCAATGTGTAATATTTTTAGCTACAATTTTATCGCCTTCCTAATAAAATCGATCATACCAATTACGTTAGGTCAATGTCTGAGCCAAAGTCAAGCTAAAAACCAAGTGGGGTCGCAGAAAACTTTGAAATTTACTGACATTTTGGGGGCCAACAGCATTTAGGCTAATAGAAAGTAAACTTTTTGGGCCCCTTTAATTTGAAGGGCTTTGGCCTGCGCCAGGGACTTATAGTAGATTAGATCCTGGCTGTAAGTCCCTATCTTATAAGCTTTCGTGTAACGATAAAAATGAACAGTAGCGAGTTTTAAGTAAACCAAATGAATGCGGCGCTACATAATATCGTTAACTCGATAATAATTCATATTGACTAACTCTTTAAACCATGACTCAAAATCTAAATATAAATTATGTTGTTTGATAAAATGCTTTCTAGGTCATGTTCATGAATGAGACTTACCTTTGTTGGTAACTGAACATGCAAAAGTGTGGCATTGGGCATAGTAGATTAATACAATGTATATAATATCATTGTTTGAGATGATGTGTTTCTCTTTATCTATTATTAATTGGGGGTAGGGTAATGCATCATTTCAAACTGGTTTAGTGAATAAATAAAAATATATAATATAGTTATTTAATCGTAAATAAAGTAGTATCCTAAAGTCATTTAAGTGAGTTATGTACATTAATATGTCACTTGACGTCAAGCGTTTGACATAAAGTGTTTGCAATAGCTTAGTAGTTTTTATAAGAACAATATGTATAACTTAACATTGTATTTTCCCCTTTATTCTAATAAATTAAAACGGGTATTATTTATATACTGCCAAACAAAAATTAAATCATTATATCATTAAACTTTTAGTAAAGCATATCCATTAAATCATGATAGATTTATTTTTAGAAATAAGGAGTGAATAATATAGATTTTAAACCAGTGCAATGTCGCGCCGTGTATTGTCGATACACAAAAGGGTGGACTTAATTTTTTTAACTGGAACATGAACTACATTTTAACTCAAATTCTGTTTTCAGATTCCTATTCGAATGACGCCATGCTATACCGTGTGCCCGACAACGGTCCGAGCTACATCAAACAATTGAATAAGAACGGGCGTAAACCGACAACAGTTAGTCAGGAGCCAGAATGGATAAGTCTCAGCAAAAAACTGTGTGCCAAATTTGTGGAAGGTTACATAGGTAAGTTGTTCATTTTGAATTTTTTTTCTGGAGTATGTATTCAAAGTCATCCTTATGCTAGGATTTTTTTCACACATTTAAGAAATTTTATCTAATTAATCTATATTTGTGTCTTATTGTTCAATGGTCAGATGGGTATTGTTCTCATGCAATAAAGAACGTAAGAGATTTGGAATTTCATTGGTCTTTGGTCAATTAAATCATTGCTTGGAGTTCAAGTGAATTTTCGATTTATGTATACGATTGAAGTGACGTAATACTACAGACGATAAAGGTGTGATTAGATACTTTAATAATCATCTTACTTTTTAAAAAAAAAAATGTTAATGATTTAAAATGCTTGGAATTCATTTGCTAATTCGTGGGTTGCATATTTTGTTGTGGGACTGAGGATATTATAAACCTTTTGTTATTATGGTAGCTGATTATGACTCTAAACGATATTGACGGAGAGCACATTTTAGTTATTTAAATAAGACCCCTTACTGTGTTAGAAATCATTTTTGCAAGATGTTTTATTCTTCAAGTCTCCATACGATACTTACGAGTTTTTTTAAATAATATATTCGTATTTTTTTTTAAATAATAAATTAAATTGTTTAAATGGATTGTCCATCCACTTTCTTATGATAATTTCGAAGTTATTATTGTATTAGATCACAGAATCGCGATAAAAAGTTTAAATTGCTAAACTAACCTCGTGTTAGTTTTGAAGAAATAAGTTTGATTGAAACGCTTCACATATGATATTTTATAAAGTTTTACTTACACATTAATTTTGTCAAATAATTATTGACTCAATTTGGCAATTTATCTTTTAATACCTAATGCATAATTTTTCCCTCCATTGTTACATAAAGTTCTTTGTAATATCAAGTTCATAGATAATAAAACGAGTAATAGTTTTTTTGTGATACTTTTAGAACCCCATTCCACCGATTCCTATCTTCACGAGGAACCGGAGGGAGTGAAAAAGCCCCAACCTGAAAAAGAAAAATCCAACAACATTCCACGCTATCAGAATAAGGTTCAGACGATTCCACAGAAGATGGTGGAAGACAGAATTCCGAAAATGAAAGTGGTGGAAAACCATAGTTCTCAAAAGATGGTGGTAGAAAATCATGTTAACCAAAAGATGGAGGCGGAAAACCATGTTAACCAGAAGATGGTTGTAGAAAACCATATTCCTCAAAAGATGGTGTTGGAAAACCATATTCCTCAAAAGATGGTGTTGGAAAACCATATTCCTCAAAAGATGGTGGTGGAAAACCATATTCCTCAAAGGATGGTGATGCAAAACCGATTTATGAAGAAGATGGTGGTGGAAGACCAGAAGCCTAGAAACAAGGTTGTAGAAACCATGACGCCATCCAATGTGGAGGACTCCAATGGTACAGAACCACCTTGGGTCCATCTAAGCAGGAAATTGTGCACTAAGTTCATCGAAGAGCACATTGGTGAGATTTTTCACGTAGTATTTCGGATTATGAAGCGATAAATAAATACTTTTTTTTTTATGTTTTACCGTCGATAGACCTGGAGTTGGCAGGTTAAAAAATAATTTAGAAATCGATTATTGAAATTCGTCTTATTATAGAAATATTATAACAAAATTAGCTTTATTTGACATTAAATTTCTAAAATAACGTATTCTTTAAAAGTATTTTTACTTAATAATAATTTAAATTCTATTCTTTTGCGTTTAATTTTTGAGTATGAAAGTTTTTTTGAACGAATTGTTTGAAAAAGAAATATTATAATTTTTTTTGTTTGACATTAATTTTTTAAAATAACGTATTCTTTTTAAGTATTGTTACTAATTTTGTGTTTAGTTTTTGAGTATGAAAGTTTCTTTGAACAAATCGTTGGAAAAGGAAATATTACAACAAAATTATTCTTATTTGGCAGTAAATTTCTAAAATAACGTATTCTTTAAAAGTATTTTCACTTATTTTGTTTTCAGTTTTTAAGTATGAAAGTTTCTTTGAACCAAACGTTGGAAAGATTAAACATATTATTCTAACTTGAAATCTCTAACATAATATATGATTTACTAGATCTGTTGTTAATATTTTTTAGAATATCCTGTTGTACCATCTGTTGAACCTTCGAAGAAAGCTCTGCTGGTGGAGCCCAATGGAGACGTGAGAATCATCGAGAAAGTTGGAAAACCGAAGGAGCGCAAGTCAAAAGTTCGCAAGGAAACTGAACCAGAATGGGTCAGCATTAGCAGAAAACTGAGGGCGAAATTTATCGAGTCTCATATTGGTAGTTATCATTAAAAATTAAAGTTTTTAACTGTTTGATTTAGAAAATGATTCTATTTTTATTATAAGTAAGTTAAAAATTTGTTCAGAATTTTTTTCAGTTTAAAAGATGTCAATAATATGACTATATTTTTTTAAGAGACTAAATCGTGCTTTTGTTAAGTGTCTGTGAAACAGGTTTACAGAGAAAGGTTTCCTTAATTCTCCTACTCATTAGTAGGGTAGACTAACCTGTGAATGATCGTTTAAGGCGCTGCGTTCGCCAGTGAATGAACACCAGGATATAATGACCAGGATGTATTGTAATATTTCCGTTAGCTCAGTCAGTTTAGCCTCAAAATCGGTAGCATGAATTGGGTTTCCCTAACACTCCATGATTCGATTAAAATTTTAATAGTATTATTTTAGAATTTCTTTATTTGCACCATTTAGAAAAGTTAACATATTGACCTTATGTTTGCCCTTCCCTCACGGGTAAAACAAAATTCCACACAGCAAATAAAAATTTTTCTCAGAAGACAAGAACATTGAGCGGTTCTGGTTCCAAACCGATATGGCCATTGTTCTAAGAGAGCGAAAAACGAATAAAAATCGTCAATTTACCACCAAGGTCATGGTTCAGTGGATCCTTCCAGCAAATGCGATAGAAGGGCCAAAGTGTCACAACCACAGCGACAATGGAGAAACGCCGGAATTTATAACCTTCTGTACCTCGTATGTGGGATGAGCTTTATGATCAGTATAGGAAACCGCGTCATGCTTTTATTCAGGAATTAATGCATTCGTTTTTTTTTTGTCTGAATGTCCGTCCTATTGGATAGGTCAATTTCATGGTAATGTAGGCAACACAGAGGGGTTAACAATCTGCAGTTGTTGCAAGGCAGGCGAATGAAGAGTTGATGTGCTAACTATATGGCTGTTCTAATGATCGATTATTATTCGTGGCAGGATGTTATAGAGAAATAAAGCAACCGCATAATTGAAACCTTTTTCTGGGAATATATTGAATATATATTTGTTGACATCATTCTATTGGATAACATTTTTATTTATTGCACGTAAAAAAAGACAGGAAAAAATATTTTTGTTTATTATTATCAGATCTACGTTGCACTTCCTCGTTTTTTTTCGAGGCCGTTGTTTGGTGATGCTTCGGCAATTTAAATTTCTGCATTTTCAGGGCTATCCTTAATTCTTAGAATAAAACCTAGGGAAGGACCTCTTACTCACTCAATAATAATAATAAAATGCAGATAAAGTTTTTTTTTAACCTCTTCCGACCTGGCGTCCAAAACAATTAACAATTTAATTAGTTCCGATATTGACCTGGTCAAATAGAAGAAGATTCAAATATAAGTTCTCAGCTTTTGATTTTAGGTATCAGACATTTATTTCTAAAAAAATGAAGTTGAAAAAGTGTCAATACGATATTAAGGTTCTTAAAAAATTTAATTGATTTTTTTCTAACTTAACGAAAAATTGTTTTTGTTGTTTATTTTTAAGGCATTTTGTATTAAAACAATGCTAAAATAAATCTTTAACTACAAATAAGTGATACGGCCTTTTGTTTTGCATTTATAGCACAAAAAATGTGTATTCTTAGAGCTTAAGGCATGTCTTTCAGTAACTATCAAACATAATTTAAAATAAATTATTGGCAAAACATACTTTTTAGCACTTATTTGTATGAAAAGTATGTTTTGATTAAGAATATAATGTAGGATTTGGCTTGGGTCTTAAGAGGTTAAAATTAAAACCAGAATTTTTCTTACAAAATATTTGATGGAACAAAACTATGAAATTGATATGTGACACATAAAATTTAAACTTCAGGGAGAGGAAATTCATTAGTTTGATAATGAATTAATTTCTCTAAGAAATTTAATTAGTATATGCATTAGTATTTTTCTAAAGACAATTGGGCTTTTCTGAATCTCTGTAGTCAAGAGAGCCCCGCTTTTTTTTCCTTAGTGCTTTTTAGACAATTTTTAAATTAACTGACGTAATTTTCTAATGATGGTTTTGTTGATGTGCATGTACTTAATAAATCAATAAACAGGGCCGTGTTTTTAAATAGTCTAAGGATACTGCTGACCAAAGCCAAAAAATAATAAAAGGGGTAGCACATTTCCCGATTTTTTTCAACAACAAAAAATATTATGTAAACTGGTAAAATTGTGATTTTATCTTAACTAAAAAATCTTTATCTTTAAAAAAATGAAATTCAATGAACTCTGTCTTTTGTTGCATAAACCAAAGTAAAATATGAAGTACAAAGGAGTAGTGCTGCAAATAAACGTTAGCGGTGGCCTTATCTTAAGTCCGACTCTGCCAATAAACTTTACCAAAGACAAATACTATTTTGCTTTTAAAGTTTATTATTTCTTAAAGAATTTTTTTCAATTCATTTACAAGAAAAACAAATTCATTTAGTATTATGCTGAAAACTACATGACGTGGTTCTTATGTTTAATCAATTTCATCCATTTCGATTAACTTTTATTACTAGCTAACGCATTTGTTGATCTCAAAAGAGCCTTAAAAAATTCTCCATTAAAAAATACAATTTCTTGTGAAATTTTAAATTGTTCCATTTATTTTCAATATTGATCTATTTCCTGATACTTGGCCGTACACAGTTTAATAATGTGAAACGATTCCTCTAAGTTTAATGCTTTGTAGCAAATAATTATGAATTTCATCATCGTTTTTACTTTATTTAAAATTTATATTTAAATGCTGCTAAATAACTAAGCGTGTGGTTTGAATTTAAAGTGTATTAAAATAATTTATTTGAATTTTGTCATGATCATTTAATGATCATAATTAATGGTTAGGGGTAAGTGGTGTACCTTGGATGTATGTGTACCTCGAACCTATGCTGATTCTAGCTCGATTAGCTTAGATATTGAAACAACACCACATGCAGTTAAAGTATTTGCTACCAGGGATCTCAGTGAAGTTCTATATGTTTGCTTAAAAGGTCAATTTATTAAAGAGGTTTCGAAAAACTAAATTCACAGTTCAAAAGTAAATTTTTGTCAGATTCTTTAGTGTAATTTTTTACTCAAACAATAGTGTTTATTCAGAAACGATGGTTATGCAATATAAAGCAAAGTTTTAGCTATAAAACGGTGTGCTTGAAATTAAGTTAAGTCTAACCTTAACTTGGTGATTAACTATTTTGTTTTTGATATCCAAGTGGTGTACCTCGAACCTAATACAAGTGGTGTACCTTGGACTGGTCCAAGGTACACTACTATAGGTCTTATGTGCTTCAGATTGCTGATAACCCTTTTTAAAATTCAAGTAAATTCTTTCCTTTGAAACAATAATGTATTTTAAGCTATTAATATGCAACCCTGATTTGTAAAATCTAGAAAAATGGAAATTTGTAGGAAATTTTGATATGATGTGATAAAGAATTTTTTTTTGTAGTTAAATATTTAGATTTATGGAAGCCTATAAAATTTTAACCATATTGATATACTATAGAAAATAATTATTGCATGCTCATCTAAAAAGATATTTTTTATAATAAATATCTAAGCAGAACATCCTTTTTACGTTTTGGCCTAGTTGAATAAACATAGGGGGAAATATTTGAGTTGTTTTTTTTTTCTAATTTAAGACAGAAAGATAGCCAAATGTTTTTCTATGGCATGAAATAACAGTTTAATTTTATGCTGCATTTTAACGAATACACCCGAGAAAGATTGCATTGCAGCTGAAAAAGCCAAAAGGGCACTAAAAAAAACCTAATTCAATAAAACCCCTTACTGAGCCAATTGACCTAACATAACCAATTACTACAATCTTGGCTAGAAATAAGAGTATGTTGTAAAATGTATTTTTGAATTTTATGTAACTAATAAATATTGGTTTTCGGACTGTAAATCGAGTATCTCTACCTTTTAATAATTGGTCCAAGGTACACTACCGGTTGGACCAAGGTACACCACCGGTGGTGTACCTTGGTCCCAATTACAATTTTCTGTATTTATTTTTTTAATAGTTGAAATCATTTAAATAACATGTTAAAATAAATATATGTTGTATATAACAGCATAAAGTATTCAGTAAAAATATTTTTATTCACTTTTTGCAAGTAATTAAGAAAATAAAAATTAAAAAGTCAAAATAGGTCCAAGGTAACCCACCTTCCCCTATACTTAAATTCCGATTAAATGACCTTTATTAAATTATCATGATGATGATAGTTTAATCATGATCACTTAATGAGAATTTAGAAATTCTGAAATTTTTACAGATGATCCTGACACCATTTCAATGGACAACCAGTTAAATGCATCTGATCCCGAACTGAGTTCAGAATCACTCTCGGATAATTCGCAAGATGTAACGACTACGACGAAAGAAAATTCTAGGGATACTAAATACACAGGTACTGAAAGAACTCTACTCTAAATTAAGAGTTATAAGAAGCAAGCATAATTATTAGCAATTGTATTTTCAATTTCTTTGTATAGTTATAATTTGCTTGATTTTCATTAGTTACCACATACCATTTTTTTTAATATCGGGATTAAATAACGAATATTAAATATGATCCCTTATGATTTTTGAACTTACAAGTAACAGAAGACCATTTTTTCATATTTTAACGATGCTTTTTTTGTATACAGTTTTTTGTTTAATATAATCGGTTTCTTTCGGTACTAAGTACTACTTAAAAATAACTTTGCGTTTTCTTTTATTTTCTACAATATTATCTTTTTATTTTAGACTTCTATCAGAGAAATGTCGAAAAAGCTCAAGCATTGGAATTGCACAGAAACAGTTTTCAAACCAACAACTACAGGCACACGCCCCCTGCTGAAGAAGAAGAGAGTCATTGGGAATATCAAGAAATCGAATTCGATGAAGAATCGAATGCTGAATCTTTCGAAGATTCCATCAATGATTACAGGAAAACTCCTGTAACAGACAATTATAAAAACTCTTCAGAAAGGAACACGGGAAAACAAAATTCTAGTCGAGAAAACAGTGAACATTTTATTAGTTTTGCCGAAACTGTGAACTCGCAAACTTGCCGCAACACAGAATGCTTTAACAACGATGTTCGTTTCGCACCTCGCGTTCTCAGCCCGGATAAACTGTCTTGTAACGGCTCCGAACCCAACAAAAAGTTAACTGTTAATTTCGTCCCCAATCGTGATAGGAAGAATCATGACATTAATAACAGAAATGCGTCTTCGTCTTCGCCTGATCGTAGTAATGGACAGAACGCCTTCTTTAACTTGACAACTTGGGAAGAAGCTCACAGTAAAAGCGGGGAACCAACTGCCATTTTGAAACTGAAGAGTGATTTCAGGTCGAAGTCGATGGACAATATCTGTGATTCGGATGAAGTGTATACTAATCAGCTGCAAATGTGTAACGGTAAGCAATATCCGAATATAAACTGTCATGAAAATCTTCAACAAGCAACGATTTTCAAATCTGAAGATGTTCTGGATAAATTGGAATGTAAAATTTCTACTCGTAATGATGGGCACCGGACGAGAAAAATCGGTTGTTTCGAAGACAACGTCTATAAAACTCGCATTGACCAATTTAATGGTCATTCGGAAATTTTCGAAGTTGATGATGAAAGTACGAGGGCAAATGCTTTGAAATCGTCAAGTTCGGATAGTTTCGAATCTTTTGAAATTGCATCGGAATCGTATGAAAATAATACCGAACCATTTATTGAATCCAACATTGCGAAAGATAATTTAAATTTGTTGAATGGAAATGAAGAAGACACTTCAAGTGCACCTCGTATCCAGAAATTAAAAAATGAACAACGCGAAGATTTTGAACAGAAAAAAAGTAACGAATCTTTAAATAGAACTGAGAACAATTCTAGAAAGAATTCCGTCAACAATTTCGAAAAATGCAATGGAGATTCAGCGCACGAACAGGTAAACGAAAATGGTTTGGTAAATTTTGATAGAAATGGAAATGAATCATCTTTAATTTATTGGGAAGATAAGGATATTGAAGAAAAGAGCAGAAATTATAAACTGCCTGAACACATCAACCAAAAGAACTGTATTGCTCGTAATATGTACAACGAAATATCTTCAACTGATGAAAATGATAATTCCAATAATGCGTTTCATGAAGTCACAATCTCTAATGAAGTAGGAAATAAAATAACCAATAACTGTCATAAATCTAAGAAAGTAACTAGAGAAATAACCAACCCTACGGAAGGTATAAACAATCCCGAAAGGCATCAATTTAAATCATCCAATCATCAAGAAATGAACATTGATGTTAATAAAAATAAAAATGCTAGATCACCAACTAATTCAGAAAATGGCCGGTCTCCAAATTCTTCGACAGAAGAGAAACCTACAGGCATGAAAAAACATTTTAAATGCAATGGCTTCATAGCTAATTCTAAAAAATCAAAATCCTCTGAAAATTCAAACGATATAAAGAACAAGAAAGAGGAAAAAATCTCCAATGGCATTCAAAGTGAATCCCACAAACAAATAAATACTAACAAATCCACAACCCCCAAACATGAAATAGCGTGCGTAAATGAATACGCTAATATTTCTTCAGTAATAGCTGAACGTCAGTCACGATGTGAAGAATCTGATTCAAACATGGGCCAGAAATCTAAATCAATGGTCACTGTTTTCCGGAGAGATTGTGATGATGAAGAGTGCTTCATGGAACAAACGGATTTCAGGAGAAATAGCGCTGGGGAACATGATAAAAATTCTGACATAACTTCTTTTGCTGATGGATCTAGTTTTAATGACAATGATGATTTGTCTAAAAAATCGGGCGTGAAAGCAAAATCTAAAAGTATGTATGACTTATCGAAGAATGGTAACGTTTTTACAGTTTTAAAAGTCGAAGAATCAACAGAGAAGAATTCTTTATTAAATGGGAGCACAAGTGGAATGGTGAAATCAAATAATGGTTCTGTAATGATGTTTCAAGAATTTGCTTCTGAATCTGACATTCCCTTATGTGCAAAATTGGTGTCCAAGCAAAATGGAAAACTTTCCGCCCGATCCGTATCTGCCTCTTCCAATCGAACTAACAGCCGTTGTTCCGAATCATCTCATGTTTACGAAGATATGTTCAAGGAAACGACATCTTGTCCGTCCGATTCCGAAACTTCCAGTTGGACTGTCATGAAGAAAAATAGCTATTATATTAATGGAAGATCGTCTTCGATGAACGATCTGGATCTATCTGATTCATGTTCTATGTCAGTTAAATGCGATTATGCTTCCAGTGGATCAGAACACAGCACTTTGCAAAGCAGACGTTCAAGTTGCACTAGTGCGAGTTTTTATGTCAATCTCCGGGATTACGATTCACACATGTTGGAACCAAGTTTGAACAAGAAAAAGGAGGAGTCAAAGAAATCAACAAGCAATGGAAAATCTGCCAAGCCCTCAAACAGCAATCCACCTACGCCTGAATCGTTACGACATCTGTTTACTTCCCCATTTCATTCCATTCATTCTTCCACAAACAGAACAGCCCAGTTGATAAACAGGATGCCCAACGAGCCAGAATCCCACTATTACTCCACAGCAGCTGCGGCCAGCTCGGCTTTTAAACATGGCTTTGACCCAACTCCGCCGAAGAAAAAGAAGACAGAACGCAGCTCTTCTGTCAAAATAAAGGACATAGCTCAAGGAATTATGCTGACATTTCGACGGTTTCAGAACCTTTCTAAGAGCTCAAATAACGTTTCGGCAGTGGATGTCAGTCACTTGGCTGAATCCAATCCAACCGATTTCGGAAAGCAAAAATCGAAAAAGGGACTGAAGGAGAATTTGAAGAAGCAAGAGGAGAAAAGGCGATGGAGATTTTCCTCTGAAAATATCAGGACAGATAGCGATTCGGGATGTCATTTAACTTCATCAGATATCCAAGGACCGAAAGCTAGAAGATCGTCCAGCGATTTATCAGGAGTTCGGCCGAAAATGGAGGTCATTGAGAAGAAGAAAACCAAGTCTGGCAAGAAAGCTTCGAATGCAAGAGAAAAATCAAGTAGGCGTTTTGAATACTTTGTTGAATATATCTTTTTATTTTTGTACTAATTATTACTAAAGATATACACGTTTTAACTTACAGAAAATAATCAATGCATAACAAAATATTATTTTAAAATATTAGAGTCAATACAACAAGCATACTTTATTTTTAGGAACTTAACCAAACCATTATTATTTGTTAATCATTTTTACCCACACTGAGAAAAAAACTCTGTAAACATACCGATTATTTTTTAGTAATGTTACAGAAATAACCAATTTTACAAAAAAAGTTTTTGTAATTCTGAACAGAAATCTTCATTTCTGCAGTTACAAATTTTTTTCTAGTATTTGCAATTTGTTTCAGCCAATCATGTTCTTTTACATGAAATGTCGCGCGCATCGCCACTAAAGTTTGGTTAGGTTAGGTTTGAATTATCGTCGCACTAGAACTACACGAACTAAAGTCTGACCTCGATCGTGATTCAAGACCAATCGCTATTTTAAATTTATAACTTAGTTGATGGTTTCAAATGAATTTCACTTCTCATTTCCTGACTATCTGTGTGCCGACATGGTACAGTTGGGAGAGCGTGCTATCGGGCATCTAAAGGTTCCTGGTTCGATCCCTGGTTTCGGCGGTCTGCTATTCCTCGGTATTGTAGTGGTCAGTACCCCCGTCTGTCACGCGAGAGACCGGGGTTTGATACCACACCGGGAAAGCAGACATTTTTTTTTTCTTTACAATTGCAGGGAAAATGCAGTATCCATAAAATTTTCTTGTATAGTTACAGAAACATTACTTGTGTGGGATACATAAAATAGTCCTGTAAATCTACATGATATAAACATGTAATGTAGACAAAAATATATGTGTTTTTACAGCACTATTTTTAGTAATTATTTACTAGAAATTTTCTAGGAAAAGTTTTTTACAAAAAATTGTTTTGTAATGGTTACAGATTTTTTTTCACAGTGCATTTCTTGTATTATAAATATGAATTATCAAAGTTAATTATCAATCCTTAACTCTTAATAGTTAAAATCTCAGGTACGGAAAAATTTCAAACAATGCCTCAAAATGTAAAGTTTTATTATTCCTTTACTATTCAATTGCAAATTTTTAAAATGATTTTATTCATTTCCTCAACAGAGAAAACCAGGAGCAAATCCATCGAGCCGCGACCACTTTCAACTGTGAGCCGCAAAGTCCAGCAAATGCCTGATGGTACGCTGTACCTAGTTACGACTGTATCCGGCGATACGGGATTGCCGGGTGTGTACTCAGACTCACCAGACAGTTCTAGCGAATTGAGCTCTCACCGACCCGTTAAGGTCACTGGTGAATCAAACTGCTGAAAGACGTTAAAAAACGATATGCTGCGATAACCTCGCTATTTAATGAACATTGAACACAGTAAATTTGTGTTCTTATAGAGTGACTTGTTTATTTTTCTTAAATGAACTACAGTAAACCACAGATTAAGTTTGCAGTTGCGCGCAGTCGCGGAGGAAACGTCGTAAGTAAATAAACCTCACTATCCAATCAGAGCAGGCGACAAAATTTCGACTGCTCTGATTGGCTGCCCCTTTGAGATATTCTGATATTCGCGCGCCATTTTACGTCAAAAGTGAAAAAAAAATAATTTATATTGCACTGAAAATAACTACTAATAAACTAATACAAATCTGTCTTGAAATTGAGTGTGAAATACCTTTTTATTCAATTCTCATATTTAAAAATGAGAACTATTTACCCTTTTTTACGTATAAAATTTCTATACTGCATACTTAAACTGTGGTGAGGTATACTGTAGTTTGAAATATCGTGGACTAAAATACGAATCCTTAATGCAACGATCTCTAAATAAGAATTGTATGTCATTTATGAGAATCAGACAGTCTATGCCTCTGTTATTTAGTCTGTTTTATTCATGAAACATTCCGTAGTAAGGTTAATTTGTGGCCGTATGATCATTCCGTTCTATATACTGTTTGTATTATTTATATCAGAAATTAAAAAATTATGTTATGAAATAATCATAAATGGATATTTTTAAGTAAAAGTTTTTCGTGTATGACGATTTGTATTTTAACCCAAGATATGTTATTGCTGACTGTTTGTAAAGAAATTGGATAAAGGTGACCGCTGGAATTTCATAGCGGATCTTGTCTGTTATAAAATATTGTAGTTTCTTCAAACTTCATGAATAGAATGACTGTTTATAGTATATATTTTTTGTAGTTAAATGAAAGTATGTAAAAAAAATTGTAGAAAATGTTGTGATGTGTTCCATATTGGAAAATAAGTGAGTTTCGGGGCACTACATATTCTGATCTCAAACCAGAAAAAAAATATAAAGCTAAATTTCTGAAACTTGCAACACTGAGAAAGTGATTACTAATTAAAAGTTCTCACATCAAAATTTCATTACGATGAATTAAATTTCATTAATTTTGTTATAAAGGAAAATATGTGGTTTCTTAAAATGAAATTATCTTAGGAGATAAAAGGGTTTTCTTTTGTTACACATAACTAAATTGTTTATGCTTTTTGAAGTAGTATAGTACTATCATTCCTTAATGATTGATATTAAGTTAGTTAAATAAATAATTTTTTAAAACTTTAATAGCCTTTTTTGCTATCACGAAAGCATTTGGGATACATGATTGATGATACTGATTGAATGAAAAGCCTTGATCCAGGGAATCAAGCAATGTACCCCTTTTCTTGATTGTAACAGTACTTTCTTAAGATTCGATTTCTGTAAACCTTTGGTAAACCTAGCCACTTTTGCAAAACGTATTGTATATACACTATGCATAAAATATCTTTAAAAACTTTTAACTTTTACAAGTCTTTTTTACTTACTTTTTTTATATTAAATCATTTTGAAAATAAGTTTTACATGATCATAAAAAAATATAATTAAAAATATCTAATTTGTAATAAAAATTAACTATGTACAACAAAAGACTGATAAATATTAATTTTTTTAAATAAATATAATTAATGTGTACAAAAATAAACAACATATTTAAACTGGAACCTTTTATTAATAGCGGCTGGAAATGTACTTCAAAATGTACTTCAAATGTACTAGAAATGAACTTCAACACTTAAAAAGTATTAAAAAAGTTATAAAAATTTATAAATATTTTAATTTATAAATATTTAATACAATTGCCAATTCATAATATTATGTTTGTGGCGTTTTTTGCTGCATTTGATTAGCTTATTAAAATGTTTTAAAGTGTTAAATTTTTAGAGATTTAGTTTTTTGTTGATTATATTGTTGTAATATTATCAGACTTTGATACAAGTCGTGTAACTATATCATGAACTTATATTGACCTATGAATGCAAGCTTCGAAAAGTACATTCAAATTACAGCTTTTAAACCAAAGTATTGTATATGAAAAATGTTTCTAATGGAAGGACTTCACTAAAACTGAAAATATTCATTTTATTGTAATATATATATTTTTTTTTTGTAATTCACATTTGCACACTTTGAGTATGAACTTTTAAAATAAATTTATACTTTTAAAATGAATTTAAGAAGGTTTTTTTTTATTTCTTGTTGTTTCATTTAATTTGATAGAAAATAAATGTTAATCGTAAATGGAAAATGAAGCGAGTTGGTTTCAAATAATTGTATATCCCAAATAATTCTAAAAATAAAGAAAAGAGAAATTGGGATAAATTGCATAACGAATAGAGTCATTTTGATATGCTTTGGCAAGGTCTATATACGTTGTAAATATGGAATTGGTTACGATTGAAAAACCAACAAGATATAGGGACGAAGTTTAACTAAAACGCTTTGAATACGAATGAAATAACTATACCACCCTTGCATCATTTTTCAAACTTAGCTTAAAAAAAAGTATATTAACATTTTCAGTCCCAGTGATGCCATTTGGCACCATCATGTTTTTGATCATATTATTTAAAAAAATAATAGGGTGACATCTATTGGGATAATAAAAAAAAATCTAATATAAAAAAGTTTGAAGAATCGAACGATGTGCTTTTTGATATCATAAATGGCTATGGACGGTCGGTAAAAAAATTCTAAAACGATAATGCCGAATTGTCATTGGGACTGAAAGGGTTAACTATATAGCTTCTCACATTTTCGAGGCAAGTGTGCACCAGGGTTGCTCAATAGAAAACAACCAAACCTTGTTAAGAAACTAAACGGTGTTGAGTTGTTCTATTCAGCATCCATAGGGTGCGCAACGAAAAGAATGATAGAGCGCCTTCTATCTTTCTTTCTCATCACTGAAAAACTTGTGTTTGATCAATGAAATGTTTTTTTTTTTAAAAACCTATGTAACGTTACTGCGTTAAATTACTGGCAGCCTACTTGTCTCCAGCTTTATGGCTTCGTGACAATCTGTTGCGTGGTTCTTAAGAGATCGTGTCCCATACAGACAGACAAACAGAAGTTGCCTTTTATGTATATAGATATTTCAGAGCTCTTAGTTCTTCATAAAATTGTACCGGCAAATTCTGCATCCAGCTGTATGCTGTATCGTTCGTCCATAATATGGAGAAAACCAAACTTAAATCAAAATAAAGTAAGTTTACACCGCAAAAATATGATGAATGTCAAGTAGGCTGCGTTAAACTACTGGCAGCCTACTTGTCTCCAGCTTTATTGCTAACATACACCAAAAAAATAGAAGTAGTCTTATAATAAATAGGATTGAAGCTTACTCCTATTTTGTGACGTGTCGTAAAGTTATTCCATAAAGCTGGATGCAAATGCTACCTCCACAGGCAGAGGATGAAAGTATATTTATTGGTACAACCTTAAAAAGATTTTATTGAAAATCAATTGAAAATTATTGGTAAGACATTATGCCACTCCATACAACTACTCACATATAAAACGCGAAAAAGTGAATTATCAGAGAACAGACAATTTTGTGGCGAAAATGTGTTAAAGTTTTGTCCATGGAAGATAGGAAAGAAGACCTATTGATAGAGCCCAAATATTATATGAATTGTATTAAAAGATGACTGAATCGATAGTTTTCGAAATTTTGCATAATAACTTAACTCGAAAGTCGTATCGTCTGCGTATGCATAGTGATTTAATATAGTTTTCGAAAAAGCAACAGACTAGTTACTGATCTGCATTTTATACTTAATTAAAATTAGTAAATAAAAAAAATTAAGTAACACTTAACAGGCTTGCGATTAGTAATTCTCATTTTAAGACTTTTCATAGTAAGGGTGGTAATAAGTTTTATTACTCACTAAAAAGATGACAAACTTTACTGTCATCTTTTTGGTGGGTTTATTAACATCAACATTTTGTAATCAGATTCTACCATCTATATAGTAATTCCATTCAATAAAAAGAGATACACAAACTTTATTGCATTAGTCATCCCCCCCATCTTCGACATTATCTTTTTACAATATTCAACTTAAATAAATATAATCGCACTTTTTTGAGTCAAATATCATCATCGTCGTCATCATCTTCCGACAGTATACCGATCCTCTTACCGATGGTCGTGACCATTTTCTTCACTTCTTCCTGAACTAAATTAAAAGACATGGCCAGCAGCGCCATTCCGAACAGCAGGTACATGGAGCACAGTCCCAGAGCCAGTTGAGCATCTTCCGAAAGCACAGCCGTGCCAGGCACCATGTCCCCGAACCCAATAGTCGTCAACGTTATAAAACAAAAGTAGCAGCTGTCGGAATAGTCCCAACCTTCCCAGCTAGAAAACAAGATGGCGCCGCCGCAGATGTATCCCACGACTATGGATATGCATAGCATGATCGGGACGCTGGCCTCTTCCTCGTTCTCTTTGCTGGTCGAGCTGGCATTCGAGACCACTTCGAAGCTGAGCTCGTCGTTGAGGAATGAGTCCGGATGTCTGCTGCCGGATGTTGGAGGCCGGACAATGGCCCCTCGACAGGAATCTAATGTGTTGCTGTACCGCTGCAGAGGGTGCTGGGAAAGATCTGCAGTTTCCATAGGATGCAAGGCGTATTTGTTGGAGATGATTGGAACTCTGTAGGCGTCGGCCACTTCAGCCTATGGGGTAAAATTGTTAAAGACATTAAAGGCTTTATTACCAATCATGCAAATGCTAGTGAATAAAAAACTATTTACAAAATCTATTAACTTCTATAAAGATGCAAAGCGAGTTCACCACTTTTGCAGAGACGGAATAAGTCAGTTTCGAAATTGCAAGTACTTTTACTTATTGCAAGTACGATTTTGCAAACTTCAGTCTATGGGGTAAAATTGTTATAGACATAAAAGGCTTTATTACCAATCATACAAATGCTAGTGAACCAAAAACTATTTACAAAATCTAATAACTTCGATTCGATAAAGACGCAAAGCGAGTTCACACTTTTGCTGAGGCGGAATAAATCAGTTCCGAAACTGTAAGTACTTTACTTTTTGTCGCTTAAAAAAGCTGCACATGTAATGCCTTTAGATTTGCCTGCCTTTATAGTTCTAGCAACATTCAGAACAACAAAAAGGCTTACTACAAATGAAGTAGAGTTCTAATTCAGTACCATTTGATATAACATAAAGTTTTATAGCTACAGAATTAAATTAATTTAGCAGAAAATTACACAAAAGGAGACGTTATTACTATTACCTCTTCAGCCTACCGTTAGAGCCTTTATTCAGTACGCAGTCTATATACTCAATGAATTTTCGGGGATGTAATTTATTAAGTACACTGCATTAATTTTCAAAACGCAAACGTTTCTATATTTCCAAAATGCTAAGAAGAATATATATGTTTTTTTTACCTGAGAGCCAGAAGGATATATGATTCAAATTAACGATTTGCTCCTTTTTTATTCAGTTTTAAGTATAAAACCTCTATTCTTATCTTTCCATTAAATAATTTTTTGTTAGTTTTAAACAAGAGTGTTAAAGTAGAAAATAAAAATGTTAATTCTGTTTTTCCACAGATAAGAATAATTTAGCCTCTCAAAGATCTCCTGCGTAACTTGTAAAACAAAAGATACAATCTTTTGAATCTGATATCTGAAAGTGAAGAAATGTGCATTTAATACTTATTTCAATACCTCTCTGCTCGCATAATACGATTGATGCCGTGGTAGGGAATCTGACGCATAACTCCTTTGTCTGTCGAAACTGTCCGAATATCCTCCATACATTCTGCCAGCACCCATCGGGTCAATGTCTCTCGCTATCGTCCTGGCTTCAGAAGGATATCTGCTGGATCTGTTGGAACGGGCCCTCTTGTGATGACTCGTCTTGGGACCGGAGCACAGGTAGCAGCAAGCCTTCCAGTAGATGAACTTGAAGGAATGGGCCATGGCGTCACCAATGTTCGAAAGACACAAGAGCAGTAGTGGAATGCCGACGATGGCGTATAGGATGGTGACGATCTTGCCAGTGTCAGTTTTCGGGGCAATGTTGCCGTAACCTGTGAATGGGAAAAGGAAATTTTTTTTAAACATTTTCAAATGCGTTTTTAAATTTAACTTGTTATGTTGCCAACAATTTTTTATGGCTACAATTATTGCATTCTGTAAAAAGAGATAGAATTTTAAATAAAAATGCAAAATACTTTCAGCCTTGAACATACTTTTGTAATCTGATTTATCATCAACTGATTCATAGCAACACTGTACCCACGCTCAATTAAAAATATAATTGAAATATCATTCGAGTCAATTATAATTTAATCATAGATTTTCTTACTAATAATTACAGGGAACAACTGCTAATAATATTTATATATATATTTTTTGTTTTAATTAATTTGTTCATTTAAAAAATGTATACTAGTATTTGTATTAATTTACATTTACGTTAACATTTTGAAAATTAATAAAAAAGACTCATGACTTTTTTTTAACTAAAAATAAACCAAATTTAAAGAACAGAAATTAAACTTAGGAAACCCACCGACGAGAGCGTCACAATATGATTAAATTTATTTATTAATTAGAGCAAAAATGTAAACGATAAAATGATTTATTTTAAGCGGGATACATTTTTTAAAATTCCATATTTGATATTCTATTATTGTGCAGCCATAATTTCGTTTCTTTGCTTTTCATTCTTCGAATATTATAACTTTATTATCAATGTATACCAATTGTAAACAAGTAAGTTCATGCTTTATTAATAAAAACAAATTATTTCCTAATATTACGTATATAATTTACAAATTTGCACAATAGCATAATATTTTTTCAGAAGTAGATTATTGTATAGATTCATGAATTCCATATGCATATATAGAGTCATGTGTTTTATGTATCATTTCGCAAACACATTCTTTTGAGTTTTAAATATATTTACTCTCTATCGTAATAATTGTGATATTATTTAAATTTTTTGAAGGAAAAAAAAGGAATCAATGTTATTATTTTCCCAAAAATGTTATTTCATCTCTTTTTGTTCTTAATTAGCGTAACGTTAAGTAGCATTGACACATGCTGCTTTAATCATTGGCTTTAATGACAAGTTTCTTTTATTTAGTTTAATTGGATAGTTATACAACTGATGCTTTTATAGTCAAAGTGAAATCAATGGATTTATTTAACGAAAATGGAAATGTTCTTTTCAATGAGAAAGGAAAACTAGTTAATATTCAACGGAATATAATGTTTCGGAATTGATCTGACAAACCGCAATGAAATATTTCAATTGTTCTTACTAGAATTTTTGTAACTGTATTAACTCAAAAATACTTTCAAAATAAAAAGTTATTTCTTCAATTGTTCTTACTAGAATTTTTGTAACTGTATTGACTCAAAAATACTTTCAAAATAAAAAGTTATTTCATCTAAAAAATATTTTAAAAAACACCTTTCGAAAATTAAATAAAGTTTTATCAGCAGGTTTATTTATTGTTTTCCCCAATTTCAAAGAAACACTAAATTTTGTAAACAATAAATAAAAAGAATAAATAATTATAATTAATGCTAATTAATACAGATAGAGCGGTCGAGGTTACAAAGGCTGTCTTTGACAGCCATGTGATTATGACATGTCATATTGTGCCATGTCATATAATTACACATTACCATAAAGACACAACAAGAATTGTGTTGCTGACATATAAGAAGACAAATTTATATGATTCCAAGTTGTATGTTCTTTCGCTTGAGGTGACGATTGTTATATCCAAACTTATGACAAAATACGTTGATGTATTGACAAAAAAGTTAACAATATTGTTTTCTAAAAATGTGTATAATAAAATTATAATATCCATTTTAAAGAGCCACAATATGTACTTTTTAATTTTTTTATCGCTATTTATTTGAAACGTTAAAGAACAGATGCTAAACTACATTTCGGAAGAATACAAGCGCACTGCGCCTTAAACACAATTTTTGGGCTAATTATGCATTATTATTTAGTCCCAACCCAATTTTATATTGTTTCCATACAACTTATAAAATTTGAGAAAAACCCACTTTAAAAAAAAAGCAAATCCAAGTTTTGTCTGAGTGCAACCACAGGTTTCTCACCAATAGTCCCTGTAATAGTAGTTAGGGGCTCCGGATAACCCATATCGTTAGAACGTCCGCTTCTCTTACAGAGGGTCCCGCGTTCAAAACCCGGCCACATTCTATAGACGGATATTTATGCAAACATAAATCGGTGACAAAAAAAATCTGTGGCTGACGGCAAAAATAAATGTGTTGTGGAGTGAGTCCAAAGTCGCGATGGCGTTAGCGTACGATGTCGCTCGAAGGCCAGTTGGGGTGCTGGTTCAGATGTCTACCTCGGCACTTGACCGCTACGAGGCGTAAAGCTAAAAGAGGCTATAAATAAACAGGAGGAAACTATTAAATTACCAAATTACCTATAGTGGTGATGACAATGATGGAGTACAGCAGCGCCCCTGAGAATGTCCACTGCAGGTTTTCGACGTCGTAGTTTCCGTCATAGCCGTCCTTCCTCATGGCCTGGACAAGCTCCGTCTCGAAGTGGCGTAGAGTGGCAGTGGCGTTCTCCGTCCAACGCGTCTCGTTCAGCACCTCGCCACTCACTGTCAGGGACCACAGACTCTCGACGACCTAAAAGAAGTTTTTTTTCTCGTCTTAGACAAGTTACTTAGGGAAAACCTAATAGTAATATTTTCGCAATAAATTTCTTTTCTAGTAATAAAAAAAAATATTTTTAAACTTGGACGGATGGAAAGGAAGTTGAAACAGAGCATCGACGGTCGGGTGATTGAACGAAAGTGTAGACAGACGGACAAAATGTTATCGATAGATAAGTCCTGATGTCTTTCAAATTAATCCTCATATCTTTCAAATTAAAGGCTAGTAGTCCTTAAAGATCTAAAGTAGCCTGTTTTCTTGCTACTTTGATTCTCACTTAAATTCTTATAGAAAACAATTTAGGTTCGTAATAGTAAGTGTCACCTAGAAATCGCTAAATAATTTTTATGTTTTGCTAAATTTATTTGCTATTCCAATAACAAATATGTAACATTGTTTGAAACAAATCCTAGCATTCATTTCGGGATATTTGGCGCTTTTGAAAATGTCGTCCATGCATTTACACGAGCTTCTTATTCTTAAGTAAGTATCAACATAAAACTTAGTAAAAACACGACATTTTCGAAACATTCACCCCAAACAAGAAATTAAACGTATTTAAATAGCATTTTTGAACTTAGAAAAGGAAAAAAAAGTAGGCTAAAATCGGTTGCTTAGAAAGGCAGTTGGAAAGGGTTAGTTAAGGACAGACAAGACGCACCGAAATCTCCACTATTAAAATTAAAGTTGACTAATAAAAAAGAAGCTATATTTAAACATATCCACACTCTCAAAAATGAATGCTCAAAAACGACGAAATTTTCTTTAATTTTGACGATTACGTTACTGGCAAATGCTCCGAGTTTTCGTTTCCTCAAAGTGAGGAAATTTGAATAGTCATTTTTATGAGAATTTGAATGTCGTCTAATCCAAAGAAATATTTCGTCATTTTTGAGCATGTGAGTACAACAATGAGATTCAGTTTCCTCAAAATCAAGATACAGAATCGTCAAATCACGATTGTAAAAGTGAGGATTCGCGTTTACTCATAAGTCACGTGATAGTTTGACGAAACAATCCTCAAAATTAACGAAATGAGGCTTGAGGATTCATGAATCGTCAAAAATGAAAGTGTTATTTCTGAGAGTGCACTCACCATCTCTTCTTCCCTCCGCATCTGATGCTTCTTGTTGGTCTCATGCTCTGCCTCAAGACTGACGAAGGTGAATGCGCCCATCACCGTGTAGCCAAACACCAGGCCGCACAGCCCGATGTGCGAGAACAGAAAAGCAGATCCGGTGCGGCAGTAGTAGCGACACCGGCCACACTTGGACATGTGCTGATCAGGACCCATGGCCATCCTCCCAGTACTCCCTCTTCCTAGCTGCACTGTAAATTAAATCTATTCAGAAACAAAGTAATTATGTTATTTTCCTACAGAAAATTTCTGTTTTTTTGTAAACTACAGACATTTGCTGTTTTTTTTTGCAGGCGTAGCTTTTTTAATAAACAATTTCAATTTCTACTGAATAAAAGTATTGTGGAAGCTAAAAACAACCCACCTCATAAATAAATAAATAAATAAATAAATAAATAAATAAATAAATAAATAAATAAATAAATAAATAAATAAATAAATAAATAAATAAATAAATAAATAAATAAATAAATAAATAAATAAATAAATAAATAAATAAATAAATAAATAAATAAATAAATAAATAAATAAATTTGGTTTTGAATTATCGTCGCACTAGAGCTACACGAGGGCTATTGGCGACGGGCGTCGTATTTTAGAACCACAGTCAGATGACGAGCCACACCTGAATAGGCACCCAACGCAACCGTTAAGGGCGACATCGTACGCAGCGTTAGGACTTTGAAGGATATTTAACGTGCACTCCCTTACACGGGGTATTATTCGTCGGACATTTTTGGCTGCACGGGCCGTTTATAGGTCGGCAGCTATTTTGGCGATGCCCGGACCCGAACCTGGGACCTTCCGCATGCTAAGCGAGTGCTTAACCGACTGGGCTCCCCAGCCCCCAAATAAATAAATAAATAAATAAATAAATAAATAAATAAATAAATAAATAAATAAATAAATAAATAAATAAATAAATAAATAAATAAATAAATAAATAAATAAATAAATAAATAAATAAATAAATAAATAAATAAATAAATAAATAAATAAATAAATAAATAAATAAATAAATGAATGAATGAATGAATGAATGAATGAATGAATGAATAAATAAATAAATAAACAAATAAATAAATAATCTCTTTACCGTCATAAAATTACAATTTCTATAGAACAATTTTTTTAAAAATTAATGCATTCCTTGAAATATTGTGATCTAGGGTCATATGGGGGAATTATGGATAAAAAAATCACAACATCTTATTTTTTTCTAAAGTATGAAAGATAGAAAGATTTAATTTTGCATGGAGTAAGCTTAAATAATTTAGAATTTATTTAAATAATAACTTTACCTAAAACTTAATTATTATTAGTTTTATTTTAATTATTGAGTGATCAGGAATTACCCCGGGTTTGGGCAATTATGGATCACACATGGGGTAATTATGGATCACCCTTTTTTTATACAAATGCATATTAAAAGTAAATTAATACTTCAAATTATCATTTTTTAGCACATAAAAAGATTGTTTTAGCACATAAAAGTAATGAAAGCGAAACTTGGCATATTTTTTTACGCCAAGTTAGAATTCTCTATGCATCTTTCCTCATACATGTATAATGAACCATCAAAAGAACTCTATTTTGACAAAAAAAAATCAATGGACTCTATTACAGCAATCCAAACTGAATTATATCGCACAAATAAATATTCTTTCAGAATTTTTTAGTTTAAATATAGTTTCTAATAAGTTTAACGCAATGGCAACAGTGAAAATATTGAATAAAAATAGAATTTGCATGTTATTTCAATGTAGATAAAAAGTTTTGTTTTTTAAATTTTAAGTAAACTTCTAATTTGAATTTTTTAATGAAATTTGGATTGCAGCCTAATCTGATTTTATGCTTCAAAATGACATATACCACAAAGCTAAAAACACATGAAAAATTAAAAAATATCACTGACCCAGAATTACCCCAGTGATCAAGAATTACCCCAGTAAACTGGGGGATAAATCGATATACCTTTAAAATCATTAAAAAAAATTATTATGAAATTTTTTTTATCGGATTGAAAAGCTTAGACCTTTTCCTATTGAGAAATAGCACCAACAAAATAGTTAGTTCAAATATGTTTCTCCAATATGGATCTTAAAAAAATCATTTTTTTTCAAAGACAATCTTTTTTAAAGATTTTTTTATAGTAGTGTAAAAAGTATTTTTTTTTCTATTTTTTGCTGCAGAGTTACATTGTTTTTGAACTTGATATAAGAAAATAGAATGTATAAGGATGACTTGGCATAATTTTTTTTTTCTAAAAACCATTTTTAATCCTTAAAACTTAGTGATCATTATTTACCCCGGAAAGAGAGTGATCCATAATTCCACCATGTGACCCTATACATTTGACAGATTGATTGATAATAATCAAAGTTATGTGAACAGAAAAGCTACATAATTTGCTGAATACCTAGACGTTTAAAGATTTAAAGCTAATGTCAATTCGAATCTAGTTCAGTGTGCCATTAATCCTTGTAACATATCGTTCTAAACATCGTTATGAAAATTGAAATAATAATTCTAGATATATTTGCAGATTTTTTAAATAGCTTTTAGGTGTTTTTTTTTTACCAATGCATTTTAGTTGAATGATTTCAGTATTAATAACAAAATACATAATTTAATAATTTATTTTTATTGTTTACATTATTAATCAAATTAAGTTTAAAAACCTTACAAATTCTTTTGCAACATTTTATTACAGAAAAAGTAGTTCGAAACATAAATTATTAAAAAATCATGCAGCGGAATATTCCCCACTAACTTTTCCACAATTTCAATTGGCAAAGAAACCGAATGAACTGCTTTTAAGTCAGACAGTCATAGAAGTTAAGTAACTACTAATAACTCCCTACATAAGCATACCTGTAGCTTGTTAATCCATCATAAAGCTAGCACATCCATCTTTGAGTATTACTTAAAACCGTAAATCCTTCTGACCAACACGTCACAATAAAGTCATAAAATGTCCACCCTATTTCATTTGGACTTCATAGAGAAGAAGAGACCAATAAAACCAATGTTCCAAACGACGGCAAAACTAATGTCTGCTTCTTAGGAACTTTTTGTTCCTTTAAGTGCATTTCAATTCCTCCAGATATCCTGACGATCTCTTCTAGGTTGGCTTTCGTCCCATTTGTCCCCACAGAATAAGAAGAAAAAAAATAGTCCTTTCTTTCCCTCTCTTCTTGTAATGTACGTCATTTGCTCTTTGCAGTTATATTCTTAGTGTCAGACAAGGAGTTGTGTTACATACACATGAGGGCCACTTTTTCACTATCTTGAAAAACCCGCTTTGTTTATGTTAAGTCCAAGGGTGAACTTCGGTTGCGAGGCCCTGTGCGAAATTAAGCGCTATAACATTTCAGAATTGACAGAAGATGTCGCAAAATTCCAGAAATATGACTTGGATGATGTGGTCTCGTTATCTTAATAGTATATAAATAAAAAAAATATGAAATTTGACTTTTTTCGTGTTTCCTCGGCGGGCTGACATTAGGTGGGAAGAAATTGGCACCTTGACATTTTCCAAGCTTGTTTTTTAGAGACTAATAAATATTTTGAAATGATATTTACCCTAGATATTAAGTTCACTTTTAAGTGAAACCAAGTTTGTTAATTGGACACTTTCTTCCTTTTTCCCAAAAAAGACTTTCGCGAAGTCCTAATATTTAAAAAAAAAAGTTAAACAGATTTTTTAAGCCTTTATTACAAATGAGTTATTTTCATTTAATTAAATTCGATGTAATTCCAATTTCACTTTCGATTTTCTAAACACCAACGATTTAAATAATACTTACAATCGATATGAAACAAAAGTTCAATCCAAAGAGATACTACTCAGTTTTTTACCTATTTTTCTAACTTCATTTATAGTTTGCAATAATTTTTTCATATACATATTAATTGAAAAATAAAACTCTAGTATGACGGGACTATGTGATTAATTTACTAAAATAGATATATGTAAGAGAAATAGTTATAAAATAACGCGAGTGTTGCTTTATTTCAACAAACCATGTTTGCTTAATAAAGCTCTGTGGCTGGTTGTATCTCTTCTTGCTTGGCAATGCCACTTGTCCGGGGTTTGAATTCAAGATTGGACCGCGGGCTTACTTAGTCGTTATTTCTTCAGTCTACGATAAAGTAAGAACAGAGCTAACAATGCCCTCAATCTCATAAACTAAAATGGGCACAGCAGACACTGGCCCTCTGTCTGCTATCTCTTCCCTGAATTTTGTTTTAATGTTTTGTTTACAAATAATTCTAGTACATTAAAAGCTGTAAACAAAATGTAGGTTAGCTAGATCTATCGCGCGCATACATTATTTATAACATTTAATGGTAACAAATGTTTTAGTTATCATTAAATTTATTACCTACAAGTGAAGTGCTGTTTTACAAAAGGATTATTATGTGTTGATTTAGGGAATATATGCCTCCCCTCCTCCCACCCCCAGACACTTCCAGTGTTTAATGGTATAGTAGTTAAATACGATTAATAAAGACGGATTCATGCGTTTATCTCGAGTGGAGGAATTTCGTAATCACATAAATTTGAAGATCAGAATCATTATTGGAAATACCACCGAAAAAGGGTGATGTCATCATAGAAGAGAACATTTTAGCATCTGGAAGTCTTATTACTTTAACTTCACGTGTTTCATTTTGATTAATTAATCACTCAATCCATAGTCATATAACAAGGTTTTTTTTTTTTTTTTTTTAAATGACGTTACCTATAGAGCTGTTGCAACCACGTGACCTTTCAGAGCAAACTGCATCTGGCAAGGCCATAGAATGGTCATGTGGGTCAAAGGGGACCGGAGTCTCCATTGAAGCCCATGTTAAAATGGTCATTTTTATGCACCTTTTTCTCAGAAACTACTAGCAGGATCAATTTAAAATTTTGCACAGTTAAAGTTCAAACACTTTTACACATTGTGTCATATGCTTTTTGAAATAAACATAATAATTTTTAATTTATGAATTTTCGAAAATTTGTTATCACATTTTCATAAAAATTCAATAAAATTATTATTTTTTTAAAATAAATAATATTTCTTAAAAAGCATATAACAGAAAGTGTAAAAATACTTAATGTGTATGTAGAAAAATAATCTAAGCAAAATATTCAGTAGTTACTGAGAAAAAGGTATATTTGTCCCAAAATATGCATTTTGAGAAAAAGGCGTTTAAAGTATAATTTTAGCAGTCTTTTAGGCAGAAAGTATTAAAAAAAATTATTAAAAATACTTATAATATTGACTATCATATTATACCATTTTGCAGGTAATATTTAAAATATTATTCCGCACGAAAATCTCGAAATGTGTCTTTTGAAAAAAATTCGAGTCTGTACCCCTTAGGAATTGTATTTGGAGAAAATTTCATTTAAATAATGATATAGGATCCAGATGCTTTATCTAAGAGAATGTGCAAAATTTTCCAGATCTGTTGTTTATGGATTATTGTGACTGATTATAGTTGTGTAATAAATATTAACTTTTCGGGTTTTAATCGGAGAACTAGGCCAACAGTTTCAATTGATTTTATTTATTAATGAAACTTTAAAAAAAATACTGTTTAAAAGTATATACATTGTACACTACTTATGAGTCATTTATTTTAATTCAGTTCTAGTTTAAAAGAAATATATCTAGCATTATATTGCACAGGGGATTTGATTTATTAAGTAGGAAATTTAGTTATAATTGTTTCAGTATTTCGGCATACAAAGAAATATTTTTTTTTAATTAAAATGTATTTTCATGTACTGTTTATTCATGTGGTAAGATTAGGGTATTTTTCAAGGAGCAATAAATATTTCTGGAAGACATTAACATTTGTAAATCGCATTTTTTTTGTGTGTCTAAACCTAAAAAAAATTGCCGTAGCATCAAGCAGGATTTAAAATTTCATCTGAATTAAGTAGTATAACGCCTTTCTATCTTAGTTTGATCTATTACCACAAATAAATATTCTGCAAAATGCAGATAGTTTGAAGTAAGACTAAGTGCGCACTAAGAGAAACGTAGGTCTGTTTGACCCACAGAAGGGGAGGGGGATAGGAATGAAGAAGAAGGGGAAAGCAGATGAAACTGGTCTATAAAAAATTATTAACTAAAAATAAATAAACTGACTATATCTTTTGTTTGAAAATTATTGTTTTAATATCGATTAAATATTCTTTTTTTTTTAATATTTTTCTATTTTTTAAAAATATTTTTCTATTTTTACGATAATCGAATGTGAAATTTTAATGATATTTGATTTAGTTAATTGAAAACAACTCAATTGGTTTGTAATAAGTGTCTAAAAAAAAACTAATCGAAAAAAAAAATATACGATATCCGATATTTCCACCAAATCCAAATGTCTTGTGGGGAAGTAACGAAAAGGTTAACTTTCTTTGCGTTTTTAATCAATACAGAGTGCGGAAGCGCAGAGTTTTTCTATAGTTACGGTTTTTAACAAGACAATTAATGAACCTACCCTCTTTCCGTTCTGGTAATTGCGGTAATCAAGATTGTTAAGGTTTTCTAGCGATTGATTTAGCCTTCTATAAATAATCGGTGCCATATCAGGCGTTGTCTTAGTTTATGCATGCCCTCGTACGACGAAGCATGCAACCAATGAAAATCAGACAGCCTCTGCCTATCTTACAACTCAACTCTACAAACAAGACGCCGCCATTTCTTGATGTAAATATTTTGATATTTTAAAACTATAAAGTTCGTAAAAGTCTTTATTCAGTATAAAAGGCTGAAAAAATGAGTCATTCGAATTCCAGTAAGGTAAATAAATTCATTTTTTCAGTGTTAAATATTTATTTCCGATTGTTATTGCATTAAACTTATAACACTTTTCGTTTCAATTAGTAGCACTTTCGGTTTTCAAAACTGATATTTATTGTTGAACTGGGTATTAATTATTGTACTAATACCATTTTGCTTTAGTTTGCATTAAAGTGAAATTTTAGTTATTGTAAAAACAATGATAACATTGAATGTCTTTGAGGACGTCAGAAATTTCAGCATTTTAGTAGAAACTGTTTGCAAACTGGGCACCTTGAATCCCCTTTATTGGAGTACTTACAAGGCACTGTATTGAAGTAAAACTGAGTGAAAAGTAGCTACAAAAAGAAATGGGTACCGCTACTTGGCTTCGCAACAGATATTAACTTTGCAAATTGAGACTTGTCCTTAAATAACAGGACGATTTAGAATAGACAGTGTTTCCATTTTTCTTTTTTAATAAAGTTTTGGTTACCTTTAGCCTGACTTATCTACTTTCAAGAAATTTTTTTCTTCCTTTTTTTGGTCAAAATATAATTTGTGATTTTTTTCAAACTTCAAACTCTTTAACTTATTTAAAGTTTTATTACAGGTGATTTTTTCCTACAAATCTTTCTATTAATAACCAATGACACCATTATATGAGTAATGAGTAATATTATTGTTCAGAGCTCATCCTATACATTTAATTTATTATTTTGTTGTGTTCTGAAGGCTGTCTTGTTTTAAGCTTTGTATTGTACTGTTTTTTTTTGTTATTTTCTTTTTAATATTGCATTAATAAATAATATTAATGCATATTGATTCATTTTTTATTTTTGCAGGTGGGAGAGATATTCACTGCTGCTGGTGCAGCATTTAATAAATTAGGAGAACTTATAATGACATTAAATTCGGTTGGAGAGTCATCACCTTCCAGGTATACTGCAAATTAGAAGGTTCTGCATGGCAAAACTCGCATTCTCTAAAGTGTGACCAATGATTGGGTTCGACCAGTTTAGCTCCAGCTTTTGGTTTTGTTAAATTCAATTTGACAAAGTTATTAATGAAGGTGCCATACCCTTAATCTTAGTTATACTTTGGATAATGCGAGTTCTGTCGACATATCTTTAAATGATAGATATCTTAAAGTGTACTATGGTTGCTTAATGTCTGTAACATACTGTAAGGACCAATGGTGCCAGTTTAAAAAAATAGCCATGGCCGCTAATGTTAACTCAAAGAAAAATCAGTCCATTGGCCTTAAAAAATTAGTATGCTAATATAGGCTGAAGTTTTTGAATAAAATAAAATTTCAAACTCCAGCATGTGCTCCAAAGGAGATTGTAACCGAGTTTTTGCCAGAGACTTGTTATGATGATCAGATGGAAATATTTGCTGGCTCTTAACATACAACCACAGTAATGTATCATTAATATTATTATATATTTCGAGGCGGAACATTGAACCGAACTTCAAGGAATCTTAATGTTTACAAATTTGCAGTAGGGAGACCAACTAGTTAATGAATGTTTAAATCGCTGCGTTCGCCAGTGAATAAACGCCAGGACAACCAACCATATGTCACATAGCTTCCTACTGCATGGGAGGAAGTCAGTGTTGCCAATCAATCTAGTAGAATGATTTTCAATCCTTATTTTTTAATTATATTTACCAAATGTTCATTCACTGGGACCTTTTCACCCACTGGTCAGTCTACAGTAGTGTCTGGTTATTTTTTCTTCACTCCTTTGTGGCATAATGATTCCTTTATTTTATAGAGTATTGCTGGTTGTTTAGCCAAACTGCGATGTATCCTAGTTCTCAATGTAATAACAAACTCAGTAAGATCTATTTTATCCTTGTTCAGGGCAGATATTGGTTAATCAAATTTTAAGTATTTTAAATTATATTGGTAATTTGAAAGATAATGCTTGTTACTTAAGTTTACCCAAATGGAGCAAACCCATAATTTCTAAATTGGAATTCAAATATTATTGAAGGGTCTATGTTAAATCATACTTTTTGTTTCTTTTCACAAGACATTACCGAATTTCAAATTTAATTTTTTGCATTAGCAATCAGTCAATGGAACGAAAAAAATAATCGCCCCATCAGACAATTTAATTTGTTAGAAATTGTTTTTGGCCCAGCAGCCAAAAAGAACCAGTGGTGTCTAATTAAAGTAATTGTTCTACTCCACTCTTTCTGTAATAATGTAAATAACAAGTCTTTGCTTTTTAATTAAATGATTTTAAGAGAGTTATGTAGTTACTCTGTAGATTTAGAGAACAACAAGTTCCTTTCAGCCCTAGAGTGTTGAGATCACAGGAATAGAAAGTTATATAAATGCACAAATCAACTATAAGTGCAAGGTCAAAGTACCTTTTTTATTTAAATGAATTATTTCTGTTTATCTAAAAGATTCAAGATGTTAAGTCTGGTCTTCTATGTTGTATAATAAATAAATTAACATTAATGTTTTTCTTTTAGTGGAAAATGGACAGCTCAAGAAATGGATATGCTAAAATCCTCTGTAAAAACTTTTGGAACAGATTTGGAAAGAATCAATGAATCTGTCAAAAGCAGGAGCATGTAAGTTTTTAAAAGAATCAATTAGAAAAATATGAGCTTGCTTGTGTACGAAGAGTTAACTCCTAGGATATTTAAATAACCTGTGACTTTTACTTTACCCTTAAAATTCATAAAGGTATTTTCTTTGTAAAAATAGTGCAATAAAACTATTGCTTACTTACTAGAAAGCTTATTTCAAATGACAGAATATTTTGAATTTTTTCTTTTATTGCTGGTAGTGTAATTTTTAAAAAAATAAACTTAACTTTTTTATTTAAACATATTTTATGCATGCATATGTTTTGTCTGGTTTTTTTTTAAATGTTTATAAATTGTTTTGCTTTTTTTTGTTCCAAAAAGCAAGTTACCAACTCTTAGCTTCCTTTTTCTGTTTTGAACAGAAGAAAAGTATAGTTTTTATAAAGGTTTTATCCCTCGGTCAGTTCACTTCCCACAATATAAGCTTTATTTTTTAATAATTGTTAAAAAACAGTAAAATTTTCACTGGTATATTAATACACATAAACTAGTTTATTATCTGTCATAAGTTTCTTGTTCTACAGTCGTAAACCTTTATTTTCTATGATTTTGGTATTAAAACAAACTATACTCTGTTATAATTATTTTGTTTCAGTACTCAAATCAAAGCTACCCCACTTAAGAGAAAAAGTTTTGAAGATCCTAGTGTTGGAGTAAAAAAGCAAATGACAACACTTTCATCAATAAAACCAGTGTCACAAGATAAAATGAGGATTGTTCAACCAAAATCGGCCGGTTGGTATTTTTTTTTTAATCAATTGAATTGGGTGCTGTTCAATGCAGCTAGTTAGTGTTTGCTTAATTTTACATGGTTTATGTGCATATAATATATTTTGTGCATATAATATATTTTCCAATTTTCAATTTCTTTTAAACTTGAAAAGTGAAATTTTTTGTTTGATTCATAAATAAATTGATATATTTAAAGATTAGTAAGTTATTACAAGTAAAGTTAAGTCAAATCAACTTTCAATACTAATGTTTAATTTTTTAAAAGGTATATATAAAAATATAATCCTGATATTTCTTGTATAAGGATGTTAACTTAAATTTTCAACTTAACTGTAATTGATTTTATTGAGTTGTAAACCATTTTGATCCTTTTGAAAATAATATGAAGTGGTGTTACCTTGCATATTACTTCAAACTGCATATAGTCCGGTCAAAATAGACCAAAAAATAGGGGTAGGTTTGCAAAAATTCGCACCCAGCTAAATTTTGGTATAGATGTTTGGTACACTATTATAAGTAAAATATCAAAAGTCCCCATCGATCCCATGTCTGCGTTTTCCGCCATCTTGAAAAAACGTTCGAAATTTCGCCCATTTTCCACTTTTTGGCCTATAATTTTTTTCCTAAGCATTTTTGAATATGACTTTTTGACTCAAAGTTGTAGAAAACAAAATTTTCTTCAAAATAGGTATGAAAAGTTTTCATGTACGACAATTAGTTAAGGATCTACGAAGCAGCAAAAAGGGTGTAAAATCGAGTGTTCGAAAAAATATTACGTTCTAACGACTTTCTATCTCCGTAACTCGCATAAAACTTCATTTTATGAATAATTAATGATTTTACAAGTCGTAGAAAATTTAATTTCCTATAAAATACACTTATCAAAAATAAGTTTCTTATATATTCCAAAAAGAAAGGTTAAATTTACAGAAACCCAAAAAAGGTTCTATTTTCACCCGACGATACAATGTTTTATTTTTTTGAAGGTAGCTCTTTCCCCCTATATTGTTTACTATTTTTGTGAATGCAAAACTTGTAGAAAATAATTTTTTCTATAAAATGATTCTGTTTTGTGTTCCATACGATAAAATGTGACGAAGCTACGTTGTTCGAAAAATGGCGCAAAATCTTTAATTTCGCCAAAAGAGTTTTTACCACTTTAAATCGCAATAATTAAAACAAAAAACTTCATTTTAGTGGAACATTATTATGGTGGAACTTGAAGACATCATCATTTATTATATTGGTACGGTCTTAAAAGTTATTTTAGATTCAATACCAAAGAATTTAGTTTCATTTAAAAAAAAAACGAAGACGTTTATTTATTCAAATGAAAAATACGTGTGATTTTGATAAAAGATTTCAATATCATTTCAACAAATAGTTTGAATAAAAATACTTTTAGTTTAAGGAACATCTACCAATTGAACTATGAAAAAAATATGGGAAAGTGTATCATAGAAAATGATTAATTTTCTATTGTACACTGCATTACGTTACATTCATTACGTTTTTCAACCAATTTAAATACTGATGTTTTACCCCTTCTGAACATTGCTGAATGCTATCGTAGTATCGCAGCCAGTTATTGCACATACACACATGTAATAAAAATATATGATTTTGACATTTTGGATAAGCAGATAAATTCTTCGATGAATATACTTTTGATTATTCATGCGTATTACTAGGTTTCAAAAAATAAAGTCGTATCAAATGGAGTTCGTGCATTCAGTAGTATTTTCTATTAGTTTTATTAGATAGCTGTTCAATAAAAATGGTACAATTGGTTATGAACAAACTAAAAAGAGTTTTTTTTTTTTAATTTCGGGAAAATTTTAATCTGACAGATAATCTTCAAATCCTTCTTCATCAATAATGCTTTCTTCCCCTTCTTCATCTTCTTCCTCTTGTTGAAGATCTAGGAATAGTTCACGTAAAGATGCATCGGTTATCTCCTATATAAGAATCCTCATATGTTACATTTGAATCAACATTTAAACAAGATTGGCAATAGCAATCGGTATGTACTAAAGAACAATATAATCAGACTTTTTTACAGCCACAGTTTGCACTACAACCCTTTTTGCAATTACAAAATATAGTATGCATATTAAGCACAGTTTTTCTGGAGCAGGTGGGATTAAAGTTTGAATTGGCTCCAAAATATCATTCACTAATTTCCAACCCCAGTATTCTGGGTTCAGTTGATTGCAGATGATTCAGTTAAAATATTCCTACTGGGTAAGTCATTTTGGCTGTATTTTAATGAATGGTTGATTCTCGATCGGTTGATGTACACTTCGAGCTATCGAGACAGGTTTTTTTAAAGAAAAGTATAGAAAAGATTCGAGACTCGACTAAAAGCTCGAGTTAAGGTATCCGATGACCTTTTTTGAGCAAATATCGGCTTAATATCAAACATTTTTTTTTTTTTTTGGGCATTTTAATATAAAATAAACGTTTTGCCTTCTAAATCTGTTTCATTTTAGTTTCTGGTTTTTCTAGTTTTTAATAGAACCAAAGTTATAGCACTTTAAAGCATTTTTTTGCTTGTTTTGGTATTTTTTTTCAAAACGCATTACGCAAAACATAAAAACTGAAGTTCTTTATTATCAATTGCTTCCAAATTCTTACAGTAGTTTTGTAACAGTATGAAGAAGGTTTTGAACTAGAATCGTGTAAAATTATTAAGAATTGGATACTTTAAAACTATGTATATGCTTGTTACTCTCTTGTTTCTATGTGCTTTCGATGTAATGCTTCAAACTTTTGCCTAAAAATATTTGGGCGCTGATATCTTTATTATTTTAGTTCATGACCTATATTAATGTTTGTTGAGCATATTTAAATTTAAACAAAAAAAAATTAAAAATTTATAAAGATATGTTTTGCGTAAGCGTGATTTTTGAAGCATATTTTACTATAATTTTCCACAAATACAAAAAAAGAATTTTCTTTATGATTTACTTTCTCAAAACTATTTTTATATTCATAACTAATAATAATATCGCCCAACGATATGGTTGGAATAGAATTTTCAGAAACTTGCTGTCAAAGGTGATTGGCCACCTTAATGAATTATTCGACTTATAGAAAGTCGAGTTATCGAGGTAATACTGTATTTGTGAACTTTGACCCTAGAATAAATTTTTTAGCAGACAATGGCATAGGTGAGGACTTTTTTTTAACGCTATAATAGTGTACCAATGACCAAAAAAAAAGTTTGGTACATGCGCTTTTTAATTAAAATGTCTATTTTGACCGGGAGTGGTAGCCATCAAATACAACAATTACCGTAGAGCCATAATGCTTGAGAATGTACTTCCGATAATCAGTGTAAATTTCAGAAAACGTAAAGTTTCGACTCCACACCATTTTGTGGAGTAGATATCCATAATCAATAACAACTATGCAACGATATCTAAAATATATTTTTTTATAAAGAGCATATCGATATCATAAGATCTTTGGGGCTAAAATTATTTCCCTTCTTTTCTCTGTGTCTTTGGCAAAACATATAACGGCTTCTACTCATGTTTTTCGAAAAATATACCAAAATTCTTTGGTATTGAATCTAAAATAACTTTTAAGACCATACCAATATAATAAATGATGATGTCTTCAAGTTCCACCATAATAATGTTCCACTAAAATGAAGTTTTTTGTTTTAATTATTGCGATTTAAAGTGGTAAAAAACTCTTTTGGCGAAATTCAAGATTTTGCGCCATTTTTCGAACAACGTAGCTTCGTCACATTTTATCGTATGGAACACAAAACAGAATCATTTTATAGAAAAAATTATTTTCTACAAGTTTTGCATTAACAAAAATAGTAAACGAAATAATGGGAATGAGCTACCTTCAAAAAAATAAAACATTGTATTGTCGGGTGAAAATAGAACCTTTTTTGGGTTTCTGTAAATTTAACCTTTCTTTTTGGAATATATAAGAAACTTATTTTTGATAAGTGTATTTTATAGGAAATTAAATTTTCTACGACTTGTAAAATCATTGTTTATTGATAAAATGAAGTTTTATGCGAGTTACGGAGATAGAAAGTCGTTAGAACGTAATATTTTTTCGAAACACTCGATTTTACACCCTTTTTGCTGCTTCGTAGATCCTTAACTAATTGTCGTACATGAAAACTTTTCATACCTATTTTGAAGAAAATTTTGTTTTCTACAACTTTGTGTCAAAAAGTTGTAGTCAAAAATGCTTCGGAAAAAAGTTATAGGCCAAAACCTGGAAAATGGGCGAAATTTCGAACGTTTTTTCAAGATAGCGGAAAACGCAGACATGGGATCGATGGGGACTTTTGATATTTTACTTATAATAGTGTACGAAAGATCTATACCAAAATTTAGCTGGGTGCGAATTTTTGTTAATTGAATGTCTATTTTGACTGGACTAATAGGTTGGTGCATAGAGTTCTATGTGTGTAATGAAAGTCAGTGGGTTGGTTCCCTGCTTCTGGCACGGATTTCTGCGGTTTTTCTAAATCACTTATGAACTGTATTGATCCTTTTGAGATTAGAAGGATACAATTTAGTGTGACTTGTAAAAGTGAACCCTAAATAGGTGAACCGTTTTTACTCCTTTGCACAGCCATGCATGCCCCCTAATTTATAATTCAATGAAATGGTAGGCTGATGCTGACACATAAGTTTGTACTGGTTCTAGGGAACCCAGTCAGTAAGACGCTTGCCTTGCATGTGAAAGGTCCTTGGATTGAATCCAGGCATCATCAAAATAACTGCCGACCTATAAATGTTCCGTGCAGTCAAAAGTCTGAAAAATAATGCCATGTGCGGAAGGAGTGCATTTGTGTCAGCTTGTGACCTGGCTACGGCTCTAAATTACGACATCTGTTGCCAATAGTCCTTGTGTAACCATCAGTTCAATGGTAACTCAGCTTAAGCTAGCACCCAACAAACCAAACTTCAAAGGCTTGTAAACTAATATGGTTGGGATTTCACAATCATTTACTGAGCATGTCCGTCTCAGTGTAGTGTATGTGGATTAAACTTGTGATAGGGTGGATTTAATTTTACAATAACCTATGTTTTTAGCTTGGACATAAGAATCCTGGTTTCTGGCCCTCAAATTCATGCTGAGGTTTTTCAAAAATAAAAAAAAAATAACAGAAAAATTGCTACTGAGTTTCTTTTTGTTCAGTTATTTTTGCTTTAATATATTCCTACTATTCCTTCCTAATATTTTTCTTCACTTTTACTAGACATCACTTTGAATATGTTGAATGCTATGGAACCTGAAGTCGATGTGGATGGCTTGACTTCAACTACAAAGTTAGAATATGACAGTTCAGATGCCTCTTAAGTTATATTAAAATTTGGATTCAGTTTGCTCACACTCTTTGTAAATATATCATAATCATTTCAATAAAAACTTTTCACCTGTAGAAATATAACTTATATTTTATAAAAGCTTTTAAATATTTAATCACTCATAGAATAGCTTAATATCATTTTATTAGGATATGCGTTTCTTTTTTTAAAAATAAGATATAACTTTGTTCCGATATTAAAATATTGTTTTTATTAAGAGACGTAATTTGTTTAATTATGATGATTTGCTAAATTAATTTGCGAAGTTTGTGTAATTTATTTTAACACTTGGTGCTTACTTTAATTCAAATAATTTACAACTAGGCACATATTTTTATATGTTCCACAAATATTGCTTATAACTTAGTATGCAAGCTGTTAAGAAAAATCAGTGTAGTAACAGTGCATCATATTATATTGAATATCCATTTAAAAAACATGCACATGTACTGTAGTACATAAAATATTCAAACAAATCCCCAATATTATTTACTTTAACTTTAAATATATTTTGTACTGTATATCTGTTTAGTGCTCTTATTAAAATGTTTGGTATATATCTTTCTTTATGGATTTATTTTGATCTATTTTTAAAATGAATTACCTGGCAACGAACAAGAGTGCAATTTTTTTTGACAACTTAGCACTTAACTTATTGTTGATTGTATATTTAATTTTCTAGAATTGTATAAAGTAACATTGATTATTTAATGAATATAGAAGTTTGTTTTAAAAAATTCATGCGTTATCTTTCTCCATTTTAGTAGGGATTATCTATCATCAAATAATTTTAAATGGGTATTTTTCATCCAAGCATTTGTCCATTGGTCGACTTGTTGCTACTTCTTGTATATTTCTCTTAAAATTACCACTTCTTCAAATTTTCCAATCATTGTTTCATTTTGTTAGACTCAACACCAAAAATGAATTAAAAATAATATTTTTTTTTTTTGGAAAAATACTGAAATTTTAACCATCTAGGGCAGGGGTTCCCAACCGGTGGTACGTGGTACGCGGGAAAATTTCAGGTGGTACCCGTAAAATTTTTATCGGTCGTACTTAAGATAGTTTCATGAAAGATTATTTCAATGAGAAATATTTTATTGATTTCTGGATCGGATGTAAATTCGAGTATCCTTAATTTTCCGCCAAGCTGCGCTATTTTTGATGCCATTCGTTACGAATTACTTATGTGAGACGCAGAGTATAGTGAGAATGTATTTTCTGGACGCTTGTACATTAAAAATAAACAGAGGTACAATAAGTACAATACTCTCAATGTTGATATTTTTGTCACAAGCAAACAATAACGACAAGTTTCGTACTTAAGACATATAAAAGTATATTTTGTATAATCATTAATTTTTTGCAAAGTTTGTACGAATTTTTTATTTGTATATTTTTCGACCTATGGGTAATAAATAAAACTGTAAATGAGTACAATTTTAATCTTTTTAATTCATATTTATTATAAACATGTTATAAATAAACAAATATTTAACCATTAAATATGAATACTTTTAGAAGAGCAACTATTATATGCTAATTAAAAGATTTAGGTCAGGTGGTACTCCAAAATTTCTCAAAAAGTCAAGTGGTACGCGGATGCAAAAAGGTTGGGAACCCCTGATCTAGGGAATGAAGGAAATTTTTATGAATAAATTTCATTCGATAAATAAAAATTAGTTTTTTTTTCTGCTTTGATATATAAAAAATTGAAAGCAAAGAATTTTTTTTGTAAAACATTTTATTTTAAATATACCAATAATTTTGGGTTTATGTGCAAATTTTGCTAAAGGTATTGATTTTTTCCCTTTCAAACTACCACTATTCAACTGAACTGAAGATTTTTAGTCAAAAAGCTTTACTTATTAAAGCTTTTTCAATAACCAGTAGTTTTAAAGAACTTGTAAGTGACAAATATATTATTTAAAACAAGTCAATTTGATTTTTAATTGCTGTTGTATGAATAGGTGTTGATGCGTGAATAATTTAAAACCACAAACACAGATGCATGATTATTTATTAGTTAATTAATATGATGCTTAATGAACAATAACAACTGTATACACTGTACAGTATAAAGAGCTTGCGCCCACATATTTGCATGTCAAAAAACTTATTTTACATTTGCAAAAGGAGAAAAATTTATAACAATTCATGCATAAAGCTTTCAATTTCTTCTATATACAAGTCCGATCTAGTATGCTATTGAAGCAAATCTGATCAAAGCATTTTCAAGCCTTTCGTATCCACGAATCACTATTTTCTTTCTTACAGCTTTCTCAATTAGGTTTAGTATGTTGTTTATATCTCGAATTATCTCTTATTTTAAATGCTGTATCTGATATTGTAAATAGTAGTAGTATGTGCACTGGTTTCTAAAAAAAACTCTGACTAATGTTCGTTATAATTGCGTTGTTGCTTGATTTATGATTTGCATTTATCTTTTTAGAAGTGGGTGTCTTTTTTTGTGGTGATAGTTTCTGTCATGATGATCGCGTTTTCGCGTTGTTGTCATGTCGCACCATGGAAGGTAGTTTAGCGATTTCGAATTATTCAAAATTAGCTTAAACTTTGTGAAAATTCCATTTGGTAACACGCTGCTGTTTCGCAAAAACACGCCAGAAATGTAATTTTTCCGCTACAGAAGATGGGATAAATGGAACGATTCTACTGCATTTTTTTAGATAGCTAGCAGAATAAGGAAGTAACATTTACAGAGGTATTTTCTAAGCTGTCAGTTGGATCAAGTTTTTTTCCGGTTTTGATTGCATCAAAAAGTATGATGACATAGGGAAAAAGTTTTGTATCTAACTAAATATTAAAGTTCAATTCACGTCCTGTTTACAAAACATTTAAGTGAAAATTAATTAGAATGGTTTATTGATCTTGTGGGGGGGGGGGGAACCATTGTTTTATTATAATACTTTTAACTTAATATTTCTCCTAAAGGGTTAACTTTAAATTAGGCATTTGTAATTCGATCTTTTTTGTGCTGAAATATTTAGTTTCAAGTAATCTATACTAACTATTTTCCATTAATATAATTTACTATTTATATCAGGCTTTGTGCCAATCCTTCTTCGGAATTTCAAGTAAGCATTTTAATGAATTTTATTCGGTCCTTATGATTATTAATCTTCCTCAATAACTATGCAACCTTATTTCGAATCCTAATGCATGGTTACTTTTTTCCCAGTGGCTGTATATAACATTATTGCTCTACACTGCTATTACGTGGGCCTGATCGATGAAAACTCAGATTGTATGCTCTGCAAATTTTAGGGGTCCTTTACGGAAAATTTTGTGTATAATTGGTAATGATGATGCTAGTTGGCTGATTTATTATGTTTTTCCCTACAAGTTTATCGGCTTCCTTAAAACATCGATCAAACCAGTCATGCTTAAAATATAGAGTGAGGTCTCGGATTTTTGTTGTCCAATTTACTGAAATTTTAGTGGTCTGCAGCATTTAGCATAATAGAAACTGAATTTTTGGGGCCTTTGCCTAACGTGGCCTTATTTTATACTAGATCATGCCCTGACTATTTCTGTGAAAAAAAACTTGTTTTTTAATTTGGTATCGGAAGAGGGCGTCATAAATTCGGTAATGATGCATTAATGTTGAATTTTGCAAAACTTGATCCAAGTCGCTACCTTCTCAAATGAAATGAATCACATATGGAGTCGAAGATACGGAATTTCAATTCTGTAAGAACAAGAAGACTGCCCAGAGGCAGGGTTGTTCGATAATCTCAGTATATTTTCTAAAGCTACGTCCGTGGCTGTATACTAAATTATTGCTCTACAACTGTCTATTAGAAAAAGCGTTGTAAAAACTACAATCATGGTGAATAACTTTTACCCAAGAATTTTTCTGTGACTATTTTATAGAAGTTATCTATGCAGTAATTGTTCGATGAAGTAGCTGGTGATAGAAGAAGCTGAAAAAGTAGTGAAGTCTTTTTTTTCTTATGTGTATAAATATAGTGCTGACTGCGTTTATTAGTACGGCTTATTTTTACGTTTGTACGATCTACAAAGCTGTTCATTCGTAAAGCAAAAGCTTAAAAAACATTTTAAAAGCCAGCGTGGGTTGCATTTTCTGGTTTTAAAAGTTAAAAAAAATTCGTATCTTCAAGAATGATCACTTGGCAAAGAGAGTACCTTATGGTATACTTCCTTTGGCAGAAATGCGGTGACTGGGTCCAATTCGGTATGGCCTTTCTATGTACGTCTAAGTTAAGTACATGGCACACATTTGCCCATTTCGTTTCCATAAATTGTATAGCTGGTCATGGCAATGTTATTTACTTGCAATTAGTATAAACGTAAAAAATATCCAAATACAGTGCTGCAGCTTTAATCCGAAATTTCCTACTCCGAATACATTTTCTCTATTATTTGCTCGTGCAGTGAAATGCTGATTGTTGAACATTAATAGGGTTGCATAAAAATTGGATTTCAGCTTAAGTGCATACTGTTTGATCACATAAAATTGAACATTACGTGGTATATAGGATTACAATACTTGTAAAAGATATAGGGGTATATAAATGCTTGTTATGGTCCTACTATCTTTGCAATATGATTCCTTCTTTAATGCGATAATTTTACTGGAATTAGTTCGGACTAATAGTAGAGTACTGTATTTGTCTGCTTTAACTCGTGCCATGTAGCCTGCTTTGTTTTTAGGGTTCCATATTCTAACATTCGATAATAGTCGTTGTAATAGTGTTGAGGGGTCATGAATTGTTAAGTTAAAAAATCAATTTAGAAATTTTATATTTCTGAAGAATTTGTTCTGCAAACTTAAGTCAATAAATTATTTACTTGTCATGCATATTATTGCTTTAATATTTATTTATTGCACTCGAATACCAATGAAGAGGAATATTTTGTTTAAAAGCTCAATTAACATAAGTTTTTTTTTTTAAAAAAAAAGTGACATTTCGAAGTTTTCCATGCGATTTTCAACATATCTTGAAAAGATTAACGCAGAAATTAAGCAAAATTACTTATTTTTATACCAACAATGTAGGTAAAAACCAATGACTTTAAAATGTTTGTATAATATGCGAGCGATTTTTATAATTTAAGCAGATTAGTATATAATAACAAGTATCACGTGAAAAAGATAAAAGCGATATTTCTTTAAATATATAGTTTTATGTAAAGGATTGCACTGAATTTAAATAAAGAACTTTTGATTTAGGACAAAAATATACACATTTCTATTGTAAAAGCATTGTTCTTTGCCTTGGAATCACAGTGTAAAAAACTGAACTACATAGAAAAATAAGTGTTGATTTTTTTTTCATTGTTAATTGCACATTAAAAAGAATCACAAGCACACAGAGAAGAAATTCAAATTTGCTGACGAAACAAAACATTTGACTAGATTTCTCTCTTTCGCATTTCACTCCTTTTTACCCTGCTTTCATTACTGGATGTTCTCAAACTATGGCTTCCTGGGCAGTTATAACTGCCTTGGATGTTAAATAGTTCTAGAGGCGCCGAAAAGAAACTTTTTATTTTCCAAATTAGTTTGAGAACCGCCAAGTTATTGTCGATCCAACCTTACTTATTCGTTTTTGCATAGTTGAACAAAAGTTTGCTCTAGTTACACGTTTATTTGTTGATTGCTTGTTAATCAATGTCTTCTAATAAAGACACTTATTTCAGTAGGTCTTGATCGAAATGGTTGCCTACCTTTTTAATAGAGTCTCACAGCGCGAGATAGTTTCGCGCGTATCCTAAAATACTACAGAGGCAGAAATATATGCCCCCACTCTTTAGTAAAAATTGAGAGGGGACCACACGAGGAATAAAACACGAAGGCAACGTTGTTATAAACTTATTAGAGGCGATAAAAGTCCAAAATGTATATTATTATAGTTTTAAAAATCCTTTTGATATTGCAAGTAAAATTTAATACGCGAAATCGGATTAATTTTTTGTTGTTGCAAATATTTTTAACTGTCGAATTAATTTAGGTGTTTTCATTAACATGTTTACGCCAAGAAAATATGTATGTATAAAAGTAATATACGTTTAGAATTATCGAAATTTCCCATATAGTTTTCTTATATTTTAGAAGAAAACGCACTTAGAAAGGGTTCCTTACTAGCTAAATAATATTGCAATATGAATTATTTTCTTCTCTTAATTACGATTCCGGACCTTTCTTATAGAGATCCTATTTTCATTTCTTATTTGATTTATTTGTATCATATACTTAAATTAACTTTTTGAATCAATTTCACAATCACAGGAGCACTCACATAGAAATAATTTGCTAATCGTATAACAGATCAAAGACCTAGCTTCAAATATATTGCTTTCATTTAAATATAATATAATGTATAACAATATTTTTTTTTTTGGACATTTCCTTTCAAAAACTGGAGACTCTCTTTTCAAGAAAGTGGCAGGTGTAGACAAAGATGGACGGGTACGGGAAAAAAATCGCGAGGTTAGCAAAAAACGAGCGAAGCAAAATAGAGTTGAAGGAACGGCAGCAAGTAGCCCACAAAAGAAGCAGCGACGTGCGGTAAATATATCTGTATGTATATATGGGAAGGCCACTAGAGGTTAGGGTCCCTTCACACCATAGAAAAGTCACAGTCAATCGGAATCAAGGAGCTCACGAAGGCATTAATGTTGACCCTTAAGGCAACATGGATTTCAGAAAACGAAACTAACTCCCCCTATGTTAACATATGGAGAAATTGAATAGTTTTTCTTTGCCTAGCATTCACAATTTTTTACCAATCGTTTTTTTTAATAACTGACAAGAGAAATAAGGCTTTACAGTGGATTAAAATATTTTTCAAAAACAACATCCAGGATGTTTTTCAACAAACAAAACATGGAGCTTATCGATGCATACGTAAGCAAAAGAACAACTTTTGAAACAATAGGTAGCGAAATTGTGGATGCTATTCATGAAAAATTCTATACAATTTATCCCATTGATTTACGTTGGGGGAGTTTCGGTTTCGGAAATTCATGCCCCTTATTGAAGATAGTGAATTTATACACAATCGTTTTCTTTGCTCCAATTGTGTCACATTTTTTTATTTGTAATAAAATAAAGATTTTCCTCTTATCAAGAAATTAAATTTATAAATATATTTGTCTTTCATAATAGAATCTATAAAAATCTTTTCCAGTACCACACGATACGTTCAATGCGATCTTATTAGATACTGGGTCTCACATCACCTTCATTCCGATTGGTATTGTCCTCACTTGTTCCATTTCACTTCAACTATTTCACATTTGAAATACTATATTTGTGTATGTGTATCATAGGTATGCTGATGAACTGCTAGAATATTTAGGATCTGGTGGGAAAGGTGACCATTAACCAATAACAAGTCGTATTTTCACAAAGGGATTTAAAAAAAAAATGGTCGAAAGAAAAAGATAAAAAGATGGAGAAAGGCACTACTTGAATAAGTTTCCTTTTTCGAAAAAAGGTTTCAAAAAATATCATACATGAAAAGTAGCTACAGGGAAAGAACCACTTTAACGCTTAGGAATCGGTCTACTTGGCAAGGATAGCGAGTCATCGCCTAAACTGGTGGAAAGAAACCAGTTGTGCCTTGGCTCTTATCACGCGGTGCGCGAGGTTACTATCTATATGATCGAGATTCACGCCAGACACTAGTTCGACGCTTGTACCGCGGAAGAAAAACACAGGGAGCAACCGGTTTCCGTCGCCAATCAGACCTCAATATGGACAGATTCACAGTCGATGAAGGTGTTTCCTCCTGTATTCTTACTATGACTTACACTTTTTAGTAAAGAAAATAAGCCAAATAAATTCCTTTCAAGTGTATGGCATGGCAACGGTCACGTTTCAGCAAAGCGCAGTCCATTAATTTACAATGAACATCAATAATGTGTATAGACACGACCTACTTAAATTACAAGGCCAGAAAAGATCTCCTAAACGGAATGTGGACGGAAATTTCGACGTCACTTTTCCGAGTGCTGAAGGCGAAGAAATCAGTTCTGAACTTCTCGGAACGCTTAAAATGTGGTCAGCCGGAAACAAGTGGTTCCGAACAGATTTCGAGATCAGTTGTTTTCATCTTCAGATTAACGACCACACGGACGTCGAACTTTCCATCTACACGAGCGTGTTTGGGAGAGCTTCTTTGGCATTAGAAGTTGAGTAGGCCAGTTGAAAGCAAAGGGTTCTATAGTAGGGCAGAGACTGAACCTACCAACCGCATCATGGACCAACACGGGCCCCAAATGCCCTTCTATATTGTCTCCGATGGCCGAATGGTTTGGATCGCAGGCCGTTACCCTAACAGTCAGGTTGTTGTAACGGGTGCGGGTTCGATTTTCGCATTTGCCCTGGGTGTACTTTCTTTCTCAGTATCAAAATTATAAATTAACTAGCACTTATTAGGCTTAACTGCCCCTCTATTTGGACTCCGAGTGAGCCATGGCTGTCAATGGCAGTACGAGTCGTTCCTCTACCCTACTAAAGAACTCTTTGGTTGAAAGATTGAAGTGGAATGAAACAAGAATGGACTACGGCAAAAAAAAACTGCGACTTTTTCCGGGGCGCTCCAAGAACGAAGCATCAGAAGAAGACAAGGACCCCATTCAACGATTACAGCAGTATGAAATTCTCTTGCTGCGACGGCTTGATGACGGCGAACGTGAGCACGAATCCGACCGTGAAGATCCCGAACAACAGCGGGAAGACGCCCTTGGAGACGTTGTCGATCTGCTTGGCCAGCCTCTGCCGGTTCCTGGTGTCCGGGGCGACAAAGAGCTGAGGCCGCCGCAGCCACGCGAACACGGACGCGGCGGCCCTAGCCTTGTCGCTCTGGAGTCTGTTCTCCACCGGGGTGGTGGTGGGGGGAAGAACGGCGTTGGGGGTGGTCGCCGGGGTGGTGGGCTGCTGGACGTTGGTGTCGGAGAACACCCGGCGACTGTTGGTCTGAAAGGCAATGCGAAATACACTTTCTTTTATTATGAAATGCTACACTCTTAAAACAAAAGAGTGATATCCACTCCAGTAGGAGAAGTGCATTTTCGACACTGGAGAGGAGTGAATATTAACTCAGACTGAGTTAAAATCACTCGTTTGGAGTAATCCTGTCGGAGGTTTAACACAAAAAGGATCCACTCCAAAAGGGGAAGTGCATTTTCTAGACTGGAGGAGTGAAAATTAACTCAGACTGAGTTAAAATCGCTCGTTCGTTTAAAGAGTGTATACGATATATGAAGAGTACACGGGAAAAACCGATTGATTTTGTAGAGAAGTTTCCTTAGCTGGCCTCTTTGGCGATGATAGCGAGTGATCGCCTAAACTTGTGTAAGGAAATCAGTTCCTACCACAGAGATCATAGTTAGAGTAATAGAGTGGCAGATCACGTGACCTCCAATGCTAACGATGGAACGCGCAAGGAGCTTCCAGAAGAGCCCCAATGAAGTCAGTGTTGTAGATCAGTGATCTGCCACTCTAATATACTGCAACTACTATCTCTGTAGTTCCTAGCTACCAAGATTCAGGCGATGGACGATCCCGACGCTTGGACCAGCGAAGAAGAAAGAGAGAAACCGGTTTTCTGCCGCCAATGTTCGCCAAGCAGACAATTGCGGGCGTCCGCCTATAAATCAATCGGTTTTTCCCGTGTACTCTTCATATTAGTTTTTGCTGATCCGTTTCCATAACTTTAAGTGCTGAACCATAAAAGCTGTATAGATCAGCATCAGACAGAAGCTTTATTTTAATTTGTTTTCAATTTTTAAAAGTATTCATAATTTACTGTTAAACATTCTTCTTTTCAAATTACCGATCAGTACAAGTATAAATTATCTTAAAACCTTTTATTTTTGAGATATTCTTCCATAAACCATTTTGTTTAAACGTTTAGTACATTAAAGCCCCCCATAATTAAATATATAAATTCAGTTTTATTATTAAAAAACTATTTAATTTTTTCATTATCTATAAATAATAGTAATTTAGTATACGTCCCTTAATATTATTCTCCATATAGCAAAGCCTTTATTTTAAAATGCGTATTATAGTAATTAAACAAGTTATTTTTAGTAACTTGATAAATTTTTTAATCTTTCACGTGCTTTTCTCCATTTGGTTGATGAGATGTGATCCTGACTACAACTCTGTCATCTGTTGATATTTCAAAGTGTTAAATGTTACATTTAATATTTTAAGTCGTCAAGATCCTGCCCTTATTCTAGCTGGTTACTTAAAAATTTCTTATGTCTAATTGTCCGACTATACAACTCTGACATCTGTTGATATCCAAAGTCTAAATGATTGCAGATTCCATTACATCTTTTGAGTCAGCAAGCTCCTGGTTCTTATTGTACAGCTGTGGAAATAAAAAAGTACCCACTTGAGGTTATTTCATCCGTTAGTCACCCTATAGAATCGGACCTTTTTGAGATTGTGTACAATTAACATTCCGAGTTAATTGCACGATACAAAATTTGCATAAGGGGCCGTCTTCATATTAAAAATATTACGATCTTTGAAATTTCCAATAGCAACACCCAATTTTAATAACTTAGAAATGTTAACACTCTTGAAAACCCTTAAATCTAAGTTTTTGTTACATTTGGATGAATATTTGACGAGTTATTCAATCGAATCACTTGTGGACCTTTTGGGGACCATCTCCAAAATGACAAGCAAGCATGCATGCAAAGCAGTCTTTATTTATCAATTACACACGTAATCTTATACACAGTCCCCTAAAGGGTAATTAAAAAGTATTTTGTGATTTACTCAGCAAATTATGAATAAATTTTTTTAAAAAATGGGATTTCGCTTAAACTTCTTGTCTTAAATTTATTTCTTTAGAAATATTAAGGGGTTTCCATTCATATATTTTTTAAAAATTAATATAATAATTATTTAAAAATATAAAAATTGTTTTAAATACCCCAATATTGAATGCATTTTGTTTGGGTTATTATAATTTCTTTTCAGTAAATAATTCGTTTCATTATCTTAATTATTTATAGATCGGGATAGTTTTTTATGTGCAACTCAATTAACATTATGGGGCCTAAACTTTGCACGTCCCTAACTCCTCTAATAATGCTTAAAAACTAACAAAATTTGGCATTTCGTATTAACATAGGTCAGAGATTTGAAATATGGATTCAAAAAGGGGTGTTGCTATTGGAAATTTTAAAGTAAGTAACACTTTTAATATGAAGATGGCCCCTTATGCAAATTTTGTGTCATGCAATTAACTCAGAATGTTAATTGTTCACAATGTCAAAAAGGTCCGATTCTTTAGGATGACTAACGGCCAAAATAATCACTAGTGGGTACTTTTTTATTTCCACAGCTGTACCTGGTTACTTAATATTTTCGAATGTCCAAAATCAACCCTGTAATGCATACTGTTACCGTTTGGTAACAAGTAACATAATCCACTTTATTCTATTAAATTAGAGCTCCTCCTAGACAAATCTGTGTTTTTTTCACCTATTACATTTCATTTTAAAGTTTTAGTTACTAATAATCCTCATAGATGACAGTAGTAAAAGTTTATTCAAAATTAAAGAGTGAGGTTATTAACTTTTGTGAAATTACGTTTTTGACAGCATTCAAAGAATAATAATATCAGTACTAAAATACTAATAAATTGTTTTGAAAAATTAATCATAGTTAAAAGGGCTATTTTGAAATATTTTTAGTAGTTTTCAATACCTCTCCCGACCTTAAGTTTGCAGTATACAAATGTTCTACGAGAAAGAGGGTAAATAGTTCTCATTTTTGAGGGCGAGAATCGAATACAAAAAGGTATTTAACATTCAATAAACAAATTTATTTGTTATTTCAAGACGTAAATTTATTATTTTTATTAGTTTAGCTTCAGTTAGAGTGTTATTTTAATTGTTTTTTCCTTCGATTTTGACGTAACAGGGCGCACGAATATCAGGGTAAAATTATCAACCAATCGGAGCAGGCGAAGCTTCGGCGCCAGCCGCGTTGTTTACGCAAATTCCTACGCGTAGTACATTTCTCTGCTGCAAACTTAAGGTCGGTTTTGGTATAGTCACTATTATCAAAATTGGAAAGTTGCAGTTGGTTTTTGTCATATGGAAAAATTTTTAAAAATTGAAATTATTTAAATTCTAATGCAGTTAAAAAAATTTTCCCATAATGTGTGAGTATTAAAGATACATATATATTTTTTTTTGGGATGAAAATAAAAATTCATGCATTAGAGGTTTAAATAATATGGTAATGGTATGGCGTAAATCCGCTTTCTCTCACCTGGGCGAGGGACGGGTTCTTGAGGGCCTCCGGATTTACGGGCGCCGACACAGGTCTCATGCTGGTCACCCCCGGTATCTTCCTGTACAGGTAGTTGACGATGATGAACTCCAGCATGGAGGCGTAGATGAAGAACATGCAGACGCCGTCCCACAGGTTCATGGCCGTGAGGTTCGAGACCACGGGCAGCGTGGACCGGAATCCGTTGGTGGTGGTGCAAAAATTCAACATGGTGGTTACGCCGATCATGACCCGGGCCGGGACAGCGTTGATGTCCAGCCAGAAGCTGATGAAGGACGAGGTGACCAGGACGACACCGGGCACGAAGACAGTGCTTATGTAGAAGGACTTGTCGCGAGTGAACACCAGGAGAACGCGGAGGCAACTGTAGTTACCTGCAACGGATAACGTTATATCTGTACCACAAGAAAAAGGGCATATAATGCTGTACTCTACTAACACATATCAGCGTTCTGACTAGTACTTTGAATTATTTGTTTACGTTAATTTCGATTCTAAATTTACAAATATTATTATTATCTGGTTCTTTGACACAAAAGCTATTCTTACTAATTTGGAAAAGAAAGGTTCAATTTCAGATACGCAAATTTGTAGTGCAGGCAAGAAAAGTTCTGCGTATTTTTGCATTTTTATTCTGACAAACTTAATTTGAATTAGCATAAATCAAATGAACTTGTGTTACTTTTTGAAACTACACAGTCCTTGTAATCGTGCTGGAACTGTGCGGATTATAGATTATACTTAACCCCTTCATACCCTTGGGCACATAAGGCCTCCAGTACATTTCGGCACACTCTACTAAGACTGTGGCTCTCGCTTGTGTCCTACAAGAAATTCCATTATCTTTAAGATTGCGCGTTGTTAAGTTAATCTAGGTCTTCTTCGCTTCGTCTTCCCATATGTGGTCCATTTTAGTGCAATTAATATAGTGTTATTTCGTGATTATTTAAACTTGACTCAGTTATCTCCATCTTCGCTTCCTTATTTCATTTTTAATAGTTTCCTCCTCTAAAGTAGCGCTTCATTTGAAACTTTATTAGGACTAAATATGAATATTATAAGACATTTATTTGGAACACAATGCTAGAATTTGGGGAGAAAGACATTACCTAACACCATAAGCAAAGATATTTCAATGGCTGGGTCGTATGGAAAAAAATGGACGTTAGCAGAGGCACAAAGAAGATTTTCAAGAGACAGCGTCAAGGTGAAAGAAAAAGATGAATGGATGAAGTGGAGAAAGATCGAAAATCCATTAAGATCAAAAATTGGAAAGCGAAGGCGAGATGCAGACGGCTTTTGGAGTTGTATTGCTAGGGAGGCTATATGGTTCAGCATGCACTCTAAAAAATGAATGCTCAAAAACAACGAAATTTTCCTTAATTTTGACGATTCGTTTACTGGCAAATGCTCCGAGTTTTCGTTTCCTCAAAGTGAGGAAATTTGAATAGTCATTTTTATGAGGATTTGAATGTCGTCTAATCTAAAGAAATATTTCGTCATTTTTGAGCATGTGAGTACAACAATGAGATTCAGTTTCCTCAAAATCAAGATACAAAATCGTCAAATCACGATCTTAAAAGTGAGGATTACTCAAAAGTCACGTGATAGTTTGACGAAACAATCTTCAAAATTAACGAAATGAGACTTGAAGATTCATGAATCGTCAAAAATGAAAGTGTTACTTCTGAGAGTGTGGACTGTAATGTCAGGGAGTTAGTTAAGTTAATGCTAAAAGTTAACTGTGGAAGGGTTACTGTAGAGTTGAGATGGTTATACCTCGCCACGTGTGTTGTTGCCCGCACTGTCCGGTGACGTTCTTGACTAGATAGGCATTCTGCTGCCGCAGGGAGGTGGCTCCCGTGATCCGCTGCTCAGACTCCGACCATTTAAGCTCCACTTCGGTCTCCTCGTGGGAAACTGGGAACAGGAATGACACATATTACAAAAGGAACAATGATATTTAAATGTTATGCTATGGAGGAACTGCTTCAAGTTAAGAAAACATGACCGATAGCGATAACTAGTATTGTATTTGGCTGCTTCTTCAACTTTGACTCTCTTAAGATACAGTAACAATCACTCCCATTATTATTTAGTGATAAAGTTCTAAGCGTATCGCGAAACCTTTTTTTTGGTTATTGTGCATTCGCCATTTTGCTAGCAAGCCGACAGGTAGCACAAGTCGAAATTCGTTATAACACTGATGAACAGATAATTCCGTCAGTAATATTTATACTTGGATGATTCAAAATCACACACCTGTCAGATCAAGTTTATCTTCTTTTTCATTTACAAAGATGTCGAAAGAACAAATGCAAGCAAGTTCGACATTTAGGAATCCGTCAATGAAATAGTCAAATATTTGAAGATTTGTAAAAAGAAAATATTGTAAGATTTTTCTGTAAGGGTGTGATTTCAAAATAGGTATTAGGGCGGATATAGAATTCTGTACCATTTAACTCTTTACTATATCATGTTTTTTTACCAATCAGCTCATCACAACAACAAGGCGTCCCTCCCCCTCAATAAAAAACACCCTACAACAGAACAGCGTAAAAAATCCTAAAATTCCCAAGTGCCACTGCTAACATTAGGCGTCAACATTGTAGCACGACAAATATTTCCATTCTTGCAACCATCCAGGCATTGATGGTCAAAAGCAAGCATCTTTCTCTCACTTACGCTAAGACAAAATTGAAAGAGCAATTATCGCTGGGAACTTGAGGCCTAATTGGACTATGTATATTGATTACCTTATTTAGATTAAAGCTCTTATAGTGTGTTTATACTCCAGTAATTTTCACTTTCAAATTGTTTAAATATACGGTATATTAGGACAAAATAAAGAGGCAAAACAGCTGCCTTTTGTTTGCAGGGTCTTTTCATTTTTAGAAATACTAAACATTCAGCCTTTTAGGAAAGCATGGCCTTTTAATTTATATTAAATACTAAACATATCAAACTTTTTGTAAAATACAACTTAAATTTTTTCTATTAACAATAAAATGGAAAAGAAAATAAGTTTAATTTTTTTAATATTAGCTGCCAGTAAAAGTTTAATATCTTTTTAAGTAAAATAGATAACTGGATTAGGCAATTTCTTCATATCTGTATTTGTACACTCCGGCCAACATAAGTTGGGTAAATAGAAATATGCTACGGAGAAGATACTTCCGCGGATGTAAAGAGTTCCATAAATGATTTGTAAATCCATTCAGAAAACATGTTTAAAACATTAATTTCGTTTAAGGTTTATCAGATTTGAATATTATTTTTAAAAAAATTGGCAATTTTATCAGAATGAAAAGTGTATTTTGGTTAAATGGGGAACATTCATGTGATGTCACGCTGTTTGTTATGCTACTGCTCTTGACCCACGTGCTAATGTTATCCTATACAGCTATCGAAACACGTGCTAATGTTTTCCTACTACTCAAACCTGCCTAACAGTTTTTTTTTTCATACAGCGATTTGCAACTGAAGCTCAGGTGGATATGGCGTGAATGTCCCCCATTGTATTCAGATCATTTTGTATGTAAATATTACCTTACAAGAGTTTCCAACTAATGGACCAATCGCGGATATCCCTCTGCCATTTTGCTCTTTGTTTTTACCCAAGTTAGGTTGGCAAGGAGTGTAGCCATTCATTAGACAGAAGTATGAGATAGTAGTTTTTATATATACTTACCGCTCTCTAAAGCAAAGGGACACTTGAGATTGTCAAAAGGAAAAATGTGAAGATTTCCCTGACAGTTCAGAACCATGCTTCGTCTAAAGAAAAAGCGATTGTTATTAATGGTTTCATCATTTGGAGTTATTTTTGCTCAGAAAATAAGACAAATTGGCTAAATAATAGTTTGGTCCTTTTACAAACGACTAGTTTTGTAATCCATCTTAAACGTTGACGTTACTATGCGAGATAAAATATTATAACAATATTTTAGATATACCACCATAAAAATAGGTCTTGTAACAAAATCCGATTATGTACTCTGTGCCTCATTCAACCCCTTTCACAGTTATAAATATAAAATCTTTTTGTATATCAAATATCTTATACATTAATTTTTTGGAACTTGTCCATTTATAGAATGTCTACTTTATTTCTATGAATTCTGCTCATTTCAAATAAAAAGATACAGTTGATGTTCATTTTTCAGGAAGGAATGTATGTGTTTTTACCTATTTAGTTTAAAAGACTGTATATATGTTTTATAAAAAGAGCCGTGGTATTTATGTACTTTAGCAAAAAATGGTAAATGTTCGATGTTATACACGCAATGTTTAAAAAATGACAAAGATCATAGTTATCATTAAATGGCTTTATCTTTCCAATAAAGCATGGATTTAAGGTAATGTAAGTTCAAACTCTTTTTACAACATTAAAGAAAATTTTCTCAGTATGAAAAAAAAAAAAAACAATCACATGTTTGCAAGTAAAAAAATTATTTTTAATGTCAATAATACCCGTAATAAAGACATAAAATTTTGTTTGATTAAAGTAAAACAATTTTAAATAAGACAACGGGAAAATGTTTTTAGAAAAAGATTTGTAATTGAACGTAAGCAAAAGTAATTAAGGTTCCCAATTTTAAGGTTTAACCCATTGACTAAAACACATTCTTTTAAACTTTAATAATAGATAGTAAAATGAAAATTATCCATTTCAACTTCTGAATATTGTTTTATGTTTGATACTACAGTTGTTTTTTATCTACAATTTCTGTTTCCTGTATGCTTTTAAAAATCTTTTAGTTTTTTTATTAACGTTTGAATACGTTGCCGCACTTCTTACTAATAACGCAAATGTTTTATGGGTACTATGCAGCTTCTTTTTTCTCTTGAAACCTTTTTAAAAAACTTGGATTAACTTTTATAAATTCTTATTCATATGGAAATCTGTTTGCAAAATGGTAAAGATATTGTAACTTATGATAATCATTTTTTTACTTTAATATCTATATTTCATTTTTTCCCATTTCTATTTAAATTTACTTTTATGGTTGATGTTATGAAAAATTAGCTGCTGCTTATTCTTGTGTTCTTTGTGTGCTTTAAGAAAAAAACTTGTAGAATTTTAACTGGAAAATATTTTTGAAGCTATTGAAAATTGAAAATATAATATTTTATTTCAATAACAATAAGAAACCATACTTCTTGATAAAATAAATGGAAATGAAAAAAAAAAAAAATCTTATATCAGGCTACTAAAATGCATTCATTAAGATATTCATTCACAAATATAATCAGTTTTCACCGCAAAAAAATGTAAATTTTTGTAAACTATCTTACGATATAGATTTGGTTGCCACTGTAAGAAAAAAATAATTATTGAAGAACTCTTGCAAATATTTTAAGCACTGATGGTGCTCATGTATTGAACTTAACAGAGTTTTTAATGTGCCTTTTAAAAATTTGGTTAATGGTTTTAAGAAGGTTTGCTAGGATCTCATGGAATATATCACAAAACCGTTTTTGTTGATTCTGTGCAAAGGGTTGAGGGATACTTGGAGAGAGTATAAATCGAACCATGTTAATTCATTGTACAGAGCGTTTGATGCTGATTTTTTTGGTTATGTGCAATGTATTTTGAGGCCCAGTGGATTAGTGGTAGTGCTTCGCATTGCCACGCCACAGGTCCGGGGATCGAATCCCGGACTGGGCGAGGTTGACCCAGCCTTTCATCACTTGAGTGGGTCGATAAATTGTGTACCAAGCATGCTTGGGAACTAAACACTGGGGGTTCCGCTTGAGGCTGACCACCTTACCGGGACATATGCCTAGCACCCCCCTAGGTCACGAAAGCTGAAATGGGCCCGGCAGGCCTTGGCCCCGTAATGGGCTGTTGCGCAGGGGAGTTTAGTTTTTTTAGCAATGTATTTTGACATAAAGGGGAGCGAAAGACAAGATATCTTTACCTCATGGAATATATCACAGAATCGTTTGGGTAGATTGTAAGTGCTATGTACAAAGGATTGAGGAATACTTATGTGTTGTAGGACTATGTTACCGCATTTGATATAACTCAGAAGCAATTGGTGGATTTTGTGCAATATATATTGGTATAAAAGTGTACAGGTCTTTATATAGAGTTGAGGGGTACTTGAAGAGGGAATTGCAGGACCATGTTACCTCATGGAATGTAGCACATGAGCTTTTGGGTTGATTTTGTGGGATGTGTGTAATGAAGAGGGGATGGCAAGATCCGTAACTTCAAAACGGTTTTTGTAGATCAGAGTGCTATATGTACAGAGCGTTGAGGGAGGTGTGGGGGGGTACATGAAGAGGGTATTGTGGGTGCATGTTTTGCCGTTTGAAGTTTAACTGCCAGTATCTTAATGACTTGGACCATTAGTTGTAAGAACTCAATAACTTTAACCTAGTGCAAGAAAGTTTACCAAAAGCCTGATAGTTTAAGGGGAAAATTGGTCCAATTCATTTTTGTGGTTACTGCAGTTTAACTGCACATGGCAGTTATACTCTTAAAACAAAAGAGTGAAATACACTCCAGTAGGAGAAGTGCATTTTCGACACTGGAAAGGAGTGAAAATTAACTCGGACTGAGTTAAAATCACTCGTTTGGAGTGATCTTGTCGGAGGTTTAACACACAAGGGATCCGTCCTTTTGGGGAAGTGCATTTTCAAGACTGGAGGTGTGAAAATCAACTCAGACTGAGTTAAAATCGCTCGTTTGTTTTAAGAGTGTACCTTATGGAGTATTGCCCAGGAGGGTTTGTGTAGATTTAGTTTATACATGATGTATATATAAATGAAAAGAGAATGACACGATCCTGTTACCTCATGGAATATATCACAGAACCGTTTGGGTAGATCCTGAGTGCTATGTGTATGGGGATGAGGGGGTACTTGAACTCCCCATGCTTGATGAAGTAGGTGTCCGGCAGCCAAATCTGCTCCGTGTGCAGCAGCCCGTTCAGGTAGCGGTGTCGGCCCGCGTCGTCGAACCGCAGCCTCGGATCGTCCCATTTCTGATGCAGCAGGAACTCCACTTCGTATTTCTAGAAAAGGGAAAAAACTGGACTTTACTGACCTGGGATTTTTTTAGGAACAAGCATTTAAACCATGCTCCTGAACATACCTTTTAGGTAACACGCAGAAGACAAAAAGTAATATATTAGAACGTTATGAGTTTTAGACCCTAATGAGTGGGGAATGAAATGGCTAATCTTGCTAAGGAGGGTTGCAGGATCTCAACCGCTCCATCTTCCGCACTTACTTTTCGTCAGCGGTAGCATCAAATGCCTCACTTTCAACAAGGGCATTAAGACCCCCGTCACCAGCACCAAATGCCAAAATAATTGATAGGGGCTGGGGAGCCCAGTCGGTTAAGCACTCGCTTAGCATGCGGAAGGTCCCAGGTTCGGGTCCGGCCATCGCCAAAATAGCTGCCGACCTAAACGGCCCGTGCAACCAAAAATGTCCAACGAATAATACCCCGTGTAAGGGAGTGCACGTTAAATATCCTACAAAGTCCTAACGCTGCTTACGATGTCGCCCTTAACGGTTGCGTTGGGTGCCTATTCAGGTGTTGGCTCGTCACCTGACTGTGGTTCTAAAATACGACCCCCGTCGCCAATAGCCCTCGTGTAGCTAGCTCTAGTGCGACGATAATTCAAACCTAACCTAACCAAAATAATTAATCATCAGGCTTTTCCAGAAAACCTTTTAATGGGACTATCTAGAGAGGATCTATATTGGAATCCTCTACTAGTTTTCGACTACCTAACAGAAAACGAACTAGTGGATCTTGCCTGACTTCGTCAGACAAGGAGGCTAAGCAATCACAACAGACCACCCTAATTAATGCTTATAAAGTTGTGTCATCGGTTATTAGGAAGGTTCGTTCGCACAATTTAGCTAATAAAGTTTAAAATAATAGATAAATGCATTTTAAATATGGATATTATATAAGCCATGTTTGGGTTAAATTCCGGGGAGGGAATACATTATGAGTGTTTACCATGTGGATAATACTTTTTTTTTTAAAGAAAGAGGCTACTTTTTTCACGGACCGGAAACTTGAATTTGTTCTAAATAGAATATTATTGCTGACATGAACAATCGTATCAACTTATTTGCTGAATATGGTGAAATCACCTTTTGGCTGAAAACATAGCTGAATACGATGGAATAAATGTTTTGGGTGTGAAAAATTCTAGTACATAATTGTACCATTTAAGGGTTAGAGTCCAAACAGAAATCCCTAAATAATGTATTATTATTATTTTGTTTGGGTATAACATGGTGGGAATACCTTTGTTCCTTGGAAAATCACATAAATAATAGAGGACTACTAAACATATCCTCTATGAAAATTAAAATGCGGATTCTGAGATAATTGTCTTTTTCTTAACATTTGGCTATGGACGACTAATAATTTGCAAATTAGATACCCTTAAAAATGAGAT